>JAPTYQ010000005.1:52667112-52680767 GCA_029814465.1 Ostorhinchus cyanosoma
GACACCACGAGGGACACGGTCGAACGCCTTCTCCAAATCCACAAAACACATGTGGACTGGTTGGGCGAACTCCCATGCACCCTCAAGCACCCGATGGAGGGTAAAGAGCTGGACGGAAAACCAACTGATGACAATACCCTGCAGCTAGTGTGGCGGAGGGTAAGAACAGCTGAAAAGGGTAACTTTACAGCTTCTTTTATTTGCTCACTGACTTTTAGGCCATGCACTATTGTGAAGGTGCTTTGTTCGGCATCGTTTTCATCATTGCCTTTGTCATCGTAACTGTCATTGTCTTCATTAACACTTTGTTCAAACATCTTGTTCGGCAAAACTACTGGTAGGATTCATTTCAAATTTTATATGTAGCTTCCTTGAGACAATGTCTACAAAGTTCATTCACAGTTTTGAGAAATTTAGATTTTTTAATTTTTGACAAACTTTTGAAATATTAGCTTAAAACTTTGCCATTACTTATAATGGTCCATATTTTGATGCTTATAACATGGAAATGGTTAAAGATATCAATATAGTTAAAACTGAGCACTGATGGGAAGTGAGATATGGACTTTCATTTAAAGCTTATACCTTTCAATCTGGCATGTCTCACAGCACTATGTAAAAATTTGAACATAAACAACCCGCCTCCCTCCAAAGCCCCGCCCGCTTCCCCCTGCCTGAGCTCTGATGCTCCGCTCCTCACATGTATGCAGTGGAAGTGGAGGTAGAGGCGGAGAATGCGGTGTGTGCAGACCCCTCCCTCAGCAATCAGACGCATCATCCACCTGCTGCACAGCAGCGGCTCCTGCTTCATTAGCAGACCCTGTATGTAAGGGTTTGGTTTGTGCTGCACTGGACCATTGTTTTCACTGCACCTCATCACCTGGGCAGACTGGGCTGTACCGTGAGCGGCATGGACTCCGCCACTGTCCATAGACATTTGAGGTTTCATCGTCCATACATTTATCATCCTACATAATCCTACATTGTGTGACATCATTTACATGTAGTCATTGTCCGACTGTCATAAAAACTGAGCTTTGGGTGGACGTGTCTGTGGAGGCAAGTACACCTGACACCCGGACTTTATCGCCATCCTTCACTGGCCAGACTCTGCTACAATCAGGGTTTTCTGTTTGTTCCCCTTAGTTGTTGTTTCTATTTATAAATCCGTTCTTACCCTTGAACACCGTGCATTTGAGCCCTATCCATTCACACCCCTTGCCAGGAGACTGCAGTCAGTGACAGGAGGAGGAGCACAAGCGAAACGTCAGATTCAGAGGCACCGGTATTTGATCTGGGACGGCGGTAATGGATGACTGACAGGAGGCTCCGCCAGCCTCGGCCAATTATTTTATTTGGACCGAACAAAATGATTGGTCAGAAATATTTGAGAATTAAACGTTTTTTCTTTTATATTTCAGTTTGCCACATGCTTATTTGGAGCATTTTAAGATGACGAAAGAAAAGTGAAAAATGCCACATGGTATGGTACAGCTTTAATTAGTTGATTAACATGAGTTTTAATGAGATTGATTAATTCTGAACACAGCCACATCCCTTATCTTAATTGTTTATTTTTACTTCCCCTTTTTACTGGTTACTGCCCTCTCAAATGAAAGTATGCAAAGATTCTGAAGGTAGGGAAAAGGTAAATGAGCGTTAGGTTTCACTTTCACAACTGTCTCACTCCTATTTCTTCTTTTTGCATTTTGAAACTCTACTTAAAACCTTTTAAAGATCCAACAGTGCGAAATGTAAATTCTTGCAATTTTTCAACTGGTCTTAAAATTTTGACCAGGAGTGTATTTCAGTGACATAAATGAATTATGCTACATGTGGAACAGTAATAACTAATGACTGAATCGGTGAGTGAGTGTTCAGTACATTTCTGTTTATCCATTTAAAGGTTGTGAATAGTCATGGAAAAGATAGTGTCAGTCCTTTAAAAAGTATTGTGGAAGAGTTTGGAAATTTTGTTTGTGTAAATGAGTGTTAAAGTGAGTTTTACTTCTTCTGAACCCCTTTTGCATTTCTGTCTATTTTATTGTAATTTTACAAATCTCATTCTGAACAAGTAGACTCTCGAGTATTATGCCAGGGCTTTGCACGTTTTATTACAAACAGTGCTTTACTAGAAGATAAGCTTATCTAGACTCAGGTGTTATGGTTGCTTACTGGACGGCTTTTATCACTGTTTGCGTGGATTGGCTTCTGGACCTCCAGATACACTGAGTGACTTAACTGATTTACGTTGTTGCTCTATTAAACCAAGGAGACTATGTCCTCACACTGTGTTCATTTTAAATTTTTTCAGATAGATTCTTAGAATTCAAATACATGGTACTAAACACTCCCGGTGAGTCTCTTTTTACAGAGTCACAGTAGCCTTTAATACTTATTTTACTTACTAAGAAATAATGGCTGATTAAGGCTTAGTAAAGTATATGGCTGACAAGATAGATATGTGTAGTTTGACCGGTGTGAAGTTCATGTGTTCTGCTGCCGCCTGGATCAGGATACTAAATTGTGCTCACATTATTATTATTATTATTTTTTTTCCCATAAAAATGTTGTAGAAATCCTCCATGCTTTTGTTAAACTGGAACTCATAACATCCTGTAAATGGCGACTTCAGCACAGTGTTTCAAGTTAACCTATTTTTTTCTGTACAATGTAATTTAATTTCTGTGAACTCTGTCATGCTCTGTCCATAATTGAAGACATTTCTATCTTAAATAAAATTCTAAAATTGTTGTTTTAAAGTTGTGACAGCCAACATATGTAAATAAATACAATGAACAAAGTAAGCAGTCTGTAATTACAGGTGTGGTTTTATCTTATCTTATTACATCTCTTCTGCCATTTTTATCTTATTGTGCCTTTTTTGTTTTTACATTTATGTGGTTTGCCTGGTAGCAGCAAATAATTTTAAACCATATATAACCATCGTTTTTTTTTTCCAACTCTGCATAAAATCACTCTAAACTAGAAAGAAATAATGATTTATTTTTTCTGTCAGTATCAACTGATGTGAAAAATATTATGTAGCTCTTATTATAGGTTGAAGATGGAGTCCGAACACGAACTTTACAGGCATCTTTGTGTCAAGCCAGTTTAACTGAAAATTGACCAATAAGTACAATACCTTTTCATTTACTTGGCCAAACACTATGCTGTTGTGTGAATAATGAATTTTTTGCAGGCTGTCTTCCTCAGTACATAAAATGCAGTGGTTGCTTTGTACAGTTACAGCAACAGCAGAATTTGACTCCACTGTTCTCAAACTCCTCATCTTTGGTTCAGTAACATTGAACCAAAGGTGATGGTCCTGTGTGACTGGAATTAATTTTACCAGTAATTTAAGTACTGCATGGTATGGAGCAGCTGACTCATAATAAGAGATTGAGGATGTCAACTTGTTTCAATAAACAATGGTATTTTTCCAAGATGTATATTACAGATTGGTGATTTGTATACCTGCACAAAAATTTAATGAATGTCATCAAGAATTGCAATTAAATTAAAATTGTATTTTACTGTTGTTTATTTGCAGACATGACATAACTGTATATTTAATAATTCTCCTGTTGCTTGGTATGGCATTAGATTAAAGAAATGCATATGGATTGTTACCTTTGACCTAATTTTTATTTCCTCACAGTTGACTACTTAGGCTATAATGCAGTCAAAATGTGTGTGTGTGTGTGTGTGCGTGTGTGTATGCAGGCTATGCCAATGAGGTGGGGGAGGCCTTTCGAGCTTTGGTTCCTGTGGGTTTGGTGTGGGGCAGTTATGCTGTAGCCACAACCTACGTTACTGCAGATGCTGTCGACAAAGGGAAGAAAGCAGCTGTGGTAAGATGAAAACTGTTGTCAGTGAAGTCTGCACTTCATTTTACACTTTTTTGTTATGACGACCTCTGTCCGCATGACCTTCTTTACTGTCTGTCCCACAAGGCTCATGGAGACAAACCAGGGAAAACGGCCCGGGTGGCGGTGGCAGTGGTTGACACGTTTGTGTGGCAGGCCCTCGCCTCTGTGATCATCCCTGGCTTCACCATTAACCGTGTGTGTGCGATGTCACTCTACCTGTTGGGTAAAACCACCAAGTGGCCTCTGCCTGTCCGCAAGTGGACCACCACAGCTATTGGCCTCTCCACCATCCCCTTCATCATTACTCCTATAGACAGGTGGGCACAAGTGGGTGTGTGTGAACATTATGCAAAGTAAACTGTTATGTCAGATTACAATTTTTCATCAACCCTTATAAGACCCCTTTCATTGTAATCATTTTTTCCAATACATTGTAAAAGTAACATGTAATTAAAATCATCTTACAAAATGAGATTAGAAGAGAGACCAGAGCATATTTGCAATCCTATACCATATTAACCAAAAATATAAAATCATAACATTTTACTGTTGAGTTATTTATGACAGGTTTTCGTGACTTTGCTGAGCCATAATAGGCACAGTATCTCTGTTGGCCTTCACTCCTGTCTGCGGGCACTGTTTTGAAGCCCTGCCTCATCGCATTTACTGTATGTAATTTATTCTGTCAGTATCGTCTTTTTGCTCCACTTAGTTATCATTGCTAAAGTGATTTCACCTTGAGAGCAAATGGACACCTGGTGTGAGAGTTAACGGCTCGGCTTCACATCATAAAGCAAGAAACTGAGCGGAATCAAATTAAGCACAGACCAGTTTCTGTACTTAATAAACACAGTCATGCACATTGTATCTTTTAACTTCTAAACTTATTTGCTGATTAGTGGATGTTGCGTTTGTCTGAGGAAACTATGTTTTTGGAAAAAAACAAGCATTACGGTTTCTTTGATATCTACTGTAGAGGAAGAGCTTTATCCACTGTAACACCAAATGTCTGATAATGATAAATGATAACAGCAAACAAAGTACAGTACTGCTATTGGTTAACATCAAGTTGAGTTGGGTTTGTTTCTCCAGTATAGAGTGGGTATTGTGGTTTCAGAGGCTGTTGGTTTGGGGGTTGTCACAGTTATGTGTTGTATTGACAGGCATTTGACACACGACACTGGTCGGTAAATCCGACATTGATATAAATCAGCCACTGGGACAATGTTCAGAGTGCAGAATTCCACAGGACTGCTGCACTCAACTGACACAGAACTGAGAAGTCCTACTGCACACTACTGCATCGATCTAACATGTAGCCCCACCCACCTTCACCAGCCTCCAGATCAAAGACCACCATAAAATAACATATAGAGTATTTAGAACAATAATTCCTATTCTGTACTATATATTATCGCCAATTTGTTGTTTCTGCCACAGTAGTGTGGTAGCAAAATGCACAAAAGAATGCACTGAAATATAGGCCATATCTCACTACAATACTGTGGCAACAAGAGGCTAATGAGTAAAAAAACAAAAACAAGAGACGAATGAGTTGATGTAACAGTATCTCTGATTGGCTGTAGTACAAATGCTAACATTTGATTGGTCTGTGGCAAAAGACAAACCAATATTTTGTGCCACAGTACTGTGGCAGTAGCCACTGTCATATGTATTTGTCCATTTGGTGGCAGTTTAGTATCAAGGTTTACTGGATTATCATTGGATCTTAAAGAGTTGAACAAAATGGGAAATTGTGATTAAACAACCAAGTTTCAACAACGACTGAATAATAAGAAACATGTGTTCTCTTTGATAGTGGCATTCCATCACGCTCTTCTTAGATTCTTATACGTCAGACATTTTTCCAAAAAATCTCCTGCCAACACTTGTCATAAATGCAGGGAATGACAGAGCAGGAAGAGTATTTGTGGTTCAGTATGTTGTATTGTGAATCTTTGCATTGTATAACTTCAACAGTTCTCTGAAAAGAGAGACTGGACTCATGTGGAAGATCAAAACTTATGAGGTTATCAGATCACTCCTGGTTAGCATAGATTTAAGTTTATAAACTGCCAAATAACTTAACAACAAATAACCTTTATACACTGAAAAAAATATTGTACTTACTTAAAAAAATTAAGGCAACTGTTTGCATCAGATTATTATGTAGATCAAGCAAAGCTGTTGTATTAATTACTTAATTTTCTGTGTATAAGAAACATAGTTTTAAAGTAAACTCAACTTAATATTTCAAATTAAAATCAACTTGGTAATTTGGACTAAAATCAACTTAATATAATGTCACCAGTTCCTTACAAGGCTGCCATATAGAGGCAATCAACTCTCACATTCACACTTATGGGCAATTTAGATTAATCAGTGCATGTCTTTTTGGAGGAAGCCAGAGTATCCGGAAAGAACCTGCGCAGAACATGCAAACTCCACACAGAAAGGTCCCGCCCCTGTCGACTGGTGTTGGAATCAAACCCAGGACCTTCTTGCTGTGTGGCACGAGTGCTGTCCACTGCACCATATCACCCTGCCTTAATTTTTTTAAAAATAAAACCAAACTATTTTTTATTGCATTTGAATTCTCACAGAACACCCATAAACCAACACAAATGTACTCCAGAAAGTGAATAGGTTGCTAACCTTGAAATGGATTGAATTAATTTTAAGGTTGGTAAACAGAATTTTGACAAAACCTGTTTTCTGGAATACTATCTTATATAAATATTAGTTTATCAACATATAATTCTCAACATTCTAAAATACAACCTGGCCCATCACAAGATGAAGTACTCAAAAATATTTATTCACAGTCCACCATGCACTTTGTGTGTTTACACAATATTAATACAAACATTTTTAAAAAGCAGTGGCACAAAAACATCTTTTCTCATTCCTTCCATCTCTCCTCCCTCTCCCTTCTATCTCTATCCCTCTTACTGATCTCATCTCTTCATTCCTTTTTGTCCCTTCATCTCTCCTCCCACCCACCCATACACTCATCTTTCTTTCTTCTCACCTCCCTTCATTCATCTCATCCATCCTTTTTCTTCCTAGCTTCCTAGCTAGCTAACTTCACTCACCTTCAGTCCAGTTACCAAACTTTGATGACCTGCTGCTGTTTTCTGCTTGCACTTTCTCTTCGTTAGTAACTTAGATCATTAATAGATAATTTTGCAGGCTAAACTGAAGTATTACTTTAACTATTTTTGCAAGAAAAGAGCCTTCTTTTGATCAAGGTGGAATATGCATGGGGATTCCCCCATTCCACAACTATTCCACAAGTAAATACAACATTATAACTATTTGCAGTGTAGGTGTACCCAAAAAGATTTGCTGGGATTACCCAAATACATTATGTTAAAGAAAAATTAACAATATCTTATATTTTGAATAAATATAGATTAAGTCCACAACTAGATATATTCATGTAAAGGTAAAAACATGTGTTTTTTATGTCAGTATTGTTTATTTAATTATGTTAGATTTACATCTGCTCAGAATCATTTTTATCAGTGCACACACTGGTTTTATGAAATGAATGATGTATTTTTGTTTATCACCATGGTTTCTGTCTTCGCTTGTAGGTCAGTGGATTTCCTGCTAGACTCAAGCCTTCGGAAAGTCTATGGTGAGGGAGAGAAGCATGAGTAGTACCTGGAATCCATGTCCAGTCTACATTGACTCGTACTGCTGAAAACACCAGTGGGAAACCTAAGAGGATGAAGGACTTCATGAGGCAAGATCCTTAAGATAGACATAAAAGTTCAACTGGTTAAATTGACAACCTGTTTTATGAGATATTCCCCAAGGGATGTTTCACTGTAATCTCTCAGGGTAATATGGGGTGTGACATCAAAAACAGAGTAAAAAAGAATGTAGCAATCATAGACATATTTGAACATCCCTGTTGACATGGTGAACATCCAGCTCCTTTAAGTATTCTGCTGCAGAGGAGTAATAATAAAGACAGATAACCCATAGGGGCTATGGTTGAGAGGTATTTTTTTTACTTTATGTCCAAATATTAAGTGCAGAAGTGAATTTGGTGAGTTTCTTAGCCATATTCAAATGTACTGTACTGATTGGCCAAAAAGCCAGTTTGTCATGATGTCCCTTCCTATTGAATACTTAGGGCATTTTCACACTTTAAAGTCTGAACTAAGGTCCTGTTTTTTTTAGGTTTGTTTTGTTAATTTACTTTTTTTTTTTTTTTACATCACATATATTTGGTCTGGTTAGTTTTGCTTTCACTGCAATTTTCGAGGCAGACAGATGCGTCTTGCTATCACCATTGATGTGTGCTGTGTCTCCCCTTATAGATGGACATGTGTCTGACTTCTGTTAATTTGGCTCATTCGTCTTTGCCTTTTGTTTATTGGTGACAGCAGCTCTATATAAGTTCCTATAACACTGGTCTAAAAATATTTTTAGAAATGATCTGCCTTGGAGATTACAGGTGTTAAATCTTACATACTTAAATTAGATGAATTACAAAACAAATGACAAAAGTGCTGATTAGCTCATGTTTTCAGTGTATATCCAGTGTATATGACAGTGTGTTGTTACACATATATGTTGGTTTCTGTACATTTATACTACAAATGTAGATACAAGTAAGTAGGCCTACCTCCAGAATAAAGGTTCTTTTAGACCAGTGAAATACCGAAAGTCCAGTCGAAGGCGGGTTTTGACACTGCAATTGAAGTGAGCCGTAGTTCGATGCGGTCCAGACTCAAACCACCTTTTTCGGTCAGAACAAGGCTGGCTGTTTGGTCTGCATTGTGGTACATGGAAGCTTTCACACCTACAAATTTCGTCCAGACTAAACTGACCAGTCCATAGTCTGGACCCAACAAAGCAGGTATGAAAGTGTCCTTACTTAAAAGTTACCTTAAAATAGTTTTTCTTCAGTGTTTGTTACTGGGAGGTAGTGTTTTGAAAACTATCGTCTTGTGTACTTTTTCCATCATTTCATTTTAACTTTCTCACAGAGAACTCCAGTCTGACACTATATACAGTGGATATAAAAAGTCTACACACCCATGTTCAAATGAGACCAAGATAAATACTTTCAAAAAAATTGCCCACCATTAATCAGACCTATAACCTGTACAACTCAATTGAAAAACAAACTGAAATCTTTTAAGAGGAAGAATAAAAAATAAAAAACTTACAATAACCTGGTTGCATAAATATACACACCCTTAAACTAATACTTTGTTGCAGCACCTTTGGCTTTTATTACTGCACTTAGTCTTTTTGGGAAGGAGTCTATCATAATGGCACATCTTTATGTTGCCATATTTTTCCACTCTTCTTTATGAAAATGCTCCAAATCTGTCAGACTGTGAGGGCGTCTGCTGTGCACAGCCCTCTTTAGATCACCCCACAGATGTTCCATTGGACTCTGGTCTGGACTCTGGCTGGGCCATTCCAAAACCTTCATCTTCTTCTGGTGAAGCCATTCTTTTGTTGATTTGGACGTGGGTTTTGGATCACTGTCGTGCTAAAAGATGAAGTTCCTCTTCGCCTTTAGCTCTCTCACAGAAGCCTGTAGGTTTTGTGCTAACACTGGCTGGTATTTGGAACTGTTCAGAATTCCCTCCACCTTGTCCAAGTCCCCAGTCCCAGCTGAAGAAAAACAGTCCCAAAGCATGATACTCCTCCCACCGTGCTTCACTGTAGGTATGGTGTTCTTTTGGTGTTGGGCAGTGTTGTGTTTGTGCCAAATAGACCTTTTGGAATTATGGCCAAAAAATTCCATCTTGGTTTCATCCATCCATTACACATTTTCCCACATGCATTTGGGAGATTTAAAATGTGTTTTTAAAAAATTTGCCAGGCATGGTTACTTTTCTTCACAAGATAAGGCTTTCGTCTTGCTTTCCTACCCCATAGCCAAGATGTGAGATTGTTGTCATATGGACTACATCGCATGTATTTTCTTGAAATTGTTGCACCTCCTTTAATATCGCTGTCGGCCTCTTGACAGCCTCCTTGACCAGTTATCTTCCCGTCTTTTCATCAGTTTTGGAAGGATGTCCAGTTCTCTGTAATGTCAGAGTTGTCATATTTTCTCCACTTGAAGATGACTGTCATTACTGTGTTCCATGGTATATTTAATGCCTTGGAAATTCTTTTGTGCCCTTCTTCTGACTGATACCTTTGAATAATGAGATCCCACTGATGCTTTGGAAGCTCTCTCCAGACCATGGCATGTACTGTAAGATGTGACTGCAAAAATGTCAGGAAAAGCCTAATAGAATAGTCCAACTTTATTTGGAGTTTATCAGAGGTGCTTAAAATGGTGGCAGGTGTGTGTTTACTACTGTTAACATGAGTTTAAATGTGATTGAGTAATTCTGAACACAGCCACTTCCCTAGTTATAAGAGGATGTGCACACTTGTGTAACCACATTATCTCAGTTGTTTATTTTTACCTCCTCTCCCTAAAAGATTTCAGTTTGTTTTTCTATTCTGTTGTAAAGGTTATAGGTTACATTAATGATGGAAAAAGTTTTGAAATGATTTATCTTGGTCAAATTATTTTACATCACAAAAACCTGGCATTTTAACAAGGGTGTGTAGACTTTTTATATCCACTGTACATACAGCACACTGTCAGGTATGTGAATCTCTTAAACTAAGAACACTTGAAAGAACATTTAGTTTTACTTTGTGCAATGAACTTAAGCACCTCACACTGATAGATTATCACCAACCAGCATCAATGTGTAAACTGTTCTTAAGTGTGCAATCAGATATTATATTCTGCTATACTTCATTTGTTCATATATATATATAACTTTCCAAAAATATGACTTTTTAAACTCCTTTTGGTTTCCAGCATGTTTATGTGCATTAGTGTTCATAAAACCAAGTGAAGATTAGTGTAGTACCTATGTGGGAAAACGGTTAAAGGGATTAAGCTGTAAGTACGTCACATTAATATGGCTAATGCCTTTTTTTGAAGAGCCAAGTAATATACTGTATCTTTTGTTGAACTATGCAATAGCCACAACTTATTGTACAAAATAGGGAATCATCTACTATCTTTTACCTCAAAGCTAAAGGTGCAATGTGGAAGATTTAGTGGAATTTAGGTCATCTAATAGCAGAAGTAGTATGCAATACATAATTATGCTTTAATTGATGCATAATAACACAAATATGAGAATTGTCTCGTCTTCATTACCTTAGACCGAGCCATTTATATCTATAGCAGGAACCGGTTGCTGTTCATGGTGTGTTTGCACAGTAGCTCTGAACAGATTTTTTGCGCTCTATTGTGGCAAATAAAGTACATTACTGTCACCTACTGTGTTTCAGTGTGGACCACAGCTAAAACCCCATTCACCCAAAACCCTAGACAGCAAATAAACATTGGTTCTAACAGCTGTGTTTGCAGGGTATTCAATTGCTATTAATCTGTAACTTCAGTGGTAAATAGCACTAAATCTCACACACGGAAGTTAACAAGGAGATATGTTTAAATTGGAAAGGATGTCTGATTCCAAATGTAGCTCTACATGTGGGAAAACTATAAGGGAAATGTTTGTCGTTGGCGTTTTTTGCCAATATACACCAGTTTACCTTTTACATTTATTTACACTCATGCACTTGTCATACCACATTTGCTGTGTTATAAAAGATTGAAAGAGTGATTTACATGTAAAGAAATGGAAAATGTTGAAAGTACTGCTGTTACCCTTTGCTAATGGTCAAAAAGTTTTAATAGTTCTCATTGGCTGAAATTTAACTTGCTGCAATGTGTCAGGAGCACATTAAAAGTAGTCTGTATTTAGAGCACAGTGCATTTTAATGGCAGACATTTAGACTCTTTATAGTATATTAGATTTTAATGACTATAACATTGAAATGTGACCGAAGTGTAATGAATGTCATAATTACTGACACAAGTTCAAAGTTCACAGATGGTTAACATTTTCATAGTCATATTAAATTTTACTATTTGATATTGTTTGCCATGGTGTTTCTATTGATGCATGAGAAAGGGAAATGTTTACTTTTTTAAAAGTTGCTGATGTTTTCATATGAATGTTGGAAGTGGGTTTCATGAGTCATATTTTCAACCTTAACTGAAAAAAAAAGAAAACCCTCAAACTCTGTCATGCTGCACCCGAGTTCACAAAATGGAGATTTGTCAAATGTGAAAGCTGATGCATCAAGCATTACAAGAGCTTCTTCCTGAAACACTGAACAAATAAATGTTGTAAATCTATGTGAAATAAATACAAATAAAAGATGATGAATGTGTGAGATTTTTCATTGTCATTTAAAATGGATAATAGCATAAAACATATGGTTAGCATTGCGGTCACCTGGTAGTGCTGTCAGGACCACCAAGACCAGGGGGACTTGGACCAAGGTTTTGAGAGAATGAGAGCATTTCACAGTAAAGGTATTTTGGCAACTAATAATGAATGACTTAAATTCCTCAGAAAATGCAGCAGAAATGAAGTAGTATCTATAACTGTGGTCTTGACTGGTCTTTTCAGACTCCTCTTTGTCCAAGACCAAGATAAGACTGAGTAGAAGTGTTCTTAAAGGTGAGGACCAAAGGACCAAGACTATTCAAGAGCTCCAACACCAGCTCTGGACAACCCAATACAAACAGCTATACCTCCCACTTTGTGACCTGATCCTATGGAAGAGGAAGGCCTAGATTAATTAATGACTCTAGATTTATTTATTTATTTACATTATTTATTAACCCATGTTTTCTGAACCCATCTCCATTTTGACAGTTTAACATTTTGTCACCAAAATGGGACCAACATATCCAATAAAACAGTGTCTTAATAATCCACTGACAAAAGCATAGAGTTTTCTAGAGGTTTTATGACAGTTTATTTCAATCACACAGATGTCTTATTTTTTCTGAAATGCTTCAGGATGTGACAGTATTCTAGAAATCTACTGTAAACATTGTTAGTGCTAAAAAAAAATAAACTTCCATAGATGTGATCAAACATAAGAATGTTTGCTTATTTAAAATTATTTGTGATGTTAATATAACCTTTAGACATAACAGGATTTGATATCTGCATTTCATGAGCTCCAGGCACTGTTTTTTTTTTTTAATACATTCAAGCTGCTGCTTATTGTACATAGTAAAGTGTTGCCCCCTGGTTGAGACAAGTCCTCTCTTCAGTTCTTAAAGATGACCACTAGAGGTCCTCTATGCTCCACCTGGTCCCTCTTACTGCACAGAAGCCTATCACTGGTTGGATACTGTATTATATCAATACATGTTATATTTTGATGGTTAAATGTTCACTCTAGTGTCATTTAAAACCATTTTGCTCTGTGCTGGCATGTCTTTTGCTGCAGGCTTTTCCTGACTCCAACTCAAGTCATTTACCTGAATATTTTTAAGCAAAACTTTGAATTAAAATACACCATAACTTTACATGAGCACATTTAGAGGAAAATAAATGCTCAGTTAATGGACCAGTTACCAGTCAACATTAGTGTTAATAATTCCATCTGATGAATCTGATGATGAGAATTTTTATAGGAGATAATCACAGTAGGCATCACTATCACCATAAATGGAAAAAACATAATTTCTTTCAATTATAGGCAGATTTTGGTTCTGAATCAAAGCTCAAGAAACCAGATGAATGTTTTTTTTTTTTATTTAAGCCTTTATATGGTCAGAAATCTAGTGGTAGAGAATTCCTACCCTAACTATTAAAATGACTAAATAAATGACTAAATAACATAACACCTGTGCATTCAACA
>JAPTYQ010000005.1:52688295-52708270 GCA_029814465.1 Ostorhinchus cyanosoma
GGGGGACTGTTATGGGCTTTCAGAAATCAGTCAGAACAAACCAAGAAATTGCTTCTGCTGCTGCATGCACATAAAACACACTTCCAAAATGAACATATTACACCTTCACAGTGGAAGAAGTCATCATTTCCATCAGGTATGTGTGATTCCATTAAGCAGAAGAATGAAGAGAGGAATTAAAGATGATCATAATATTTGCCATACTGCAATAAAACTAATGTAATAATATATTGCTTCTGTAAGGTAAGACAAAACTGACTGATGTTTTTACTTAATGGAACATGAGGAGTCCAGCTAAAAACACACTAGAGATGGATGAGTAGTTTTATTAAAAAGTAGACACTCATTGACTGAATACATATTAGGTTTTATGGAAAGATTGTGTTGAAATGATGTCATCTGCTATTTGATGTTTTATGCTAATTTATTCTATTAAAATGTGTCATGAGCAGAACATGCTCTGGTTTAACAATAATGTGTATTTGGATCCTCTTTTCTTTCTTTAATTGTGGAGCTCTTCTTTTACATAGTCTTCTCAGCTGCCTTGTTTTGGGCTCAGAGAGATTCTAAAATGAAACTCTTGATCTGAGAAAATGTGGATCTAATTGACAGAAGAGTATTTGGTAAAACAACTTTTTAATACGCTGCGTCTTCTTTATGTAATGATTTACAGAAATACCTGAAACTGTCTTTGGTCTATTGACATTTATCCCTCCATGGGTTTTACTGGTGGTTCACTACGAACGTCCAAATGGCTCATATCTGACCACCATGAAAAATCACAAGCTGCATTTTACACCGATTATTAACATGTATTGATAGAATTAGTGGTTCAACTGGTATTAAACACTTTAGATCAGTAGAGGATTTTCACTGATGGTGGATGTTTGGATCTTTTTGGGTTCATCTTAACCTTCTATTGTTTATAACCAGATACTATATTTAGTTATTTGCAATAAATGGAAGTTTTTGTTCTGCTTTTATTCATTGTTGTAATAACATCTATGCTGCTCTCGTGGCCAGGTCTCCGTTAGAAAAGGAATTTTTAATCTCAGTGAGGATTTCACCTGGTTAAATAAAGGATATATACTGTGGTGGAAAAAAGTTTTTGGACACCCCATACATTTCTCATATATTGTTTTAAGAATCACATGTCCCCTTCTACACATGCTCTGTCCCACTGAGGTCAAAAGTAGATGTTTCAGCAGATAATGAAATATCCAGTGCAGGATGGTGAAACTATCAGGAATTTACTTTATTTTTTCTTCGTAAAAATAAGCAAAACATTTTTGTTCTTTTTTGTTTGTTTTTGTCTGATGTAATTTTAAACACAAAAAATGGTTTTTTTTGCAAATATTTCGTGAAAACATTTGAGTGTGTAACACTTTTAGGGTTTCTGAAACCTTTCCCCTACTACTGTATGTATATAATAAACTTCTACCACATAGTTTAACTACAGTGTGATGTTCTGTGGCATCACTCAGAGTTGATGTCCCCAGTTTTTCTTTTTTTTGTTTTTTTTTTAAGTTTTATTTCAGTGTAGATTACACGTTTCTGTCCTTATCTGAGTTTTCATGCTGTCTAGATTTACAACAGTCACCAGGGGCTGTGATGAAAACCATCAGTAACCTAAAAGAATTATGGGCATTTCCTAGAATGTCCGGTTAAAGTTAAGAGTAAAAAGAGATTAAAGTAATGATTCAAACTATTCACAAGCATCTAAGCTCTTAAGACTTCCTATAGTTAAAACTGTTATGTATAGAAAGAAGACTTTTAAGTGGGCTATAGGTTTCTCAAAGTGTAAAAATATAAAATGGAATTTTAAAAATGCATTTTGAGCACTTGGCGTAACGTGTCACTATCATCAATGTGGTGAGAGGTCGTAGGTCTCTAAGACACGCCCACTTATACACATGAATAAACATCACACCCACAAAGTGATCATCTAGAAACGCAAACATCCTGCCAACTGCGCCCTGCGTGAGCAAACTAACTTAACTTGGGTAATTATGAACGGTGGTCTGTGATGATCCTGTTTGAATGATGTCATCATTTATACATAAATGTTTGTGAAGATAATTTTATGATTTACAAAAGTCATGGCCCAGGGCAAAGATAGTGAAGAAACATTCAATCGAATTTTCATATGTAGCATTCATGTGTTTTGTGTTTAGTCAGAATTTCATCTGATATGTGTAGGATTTTTGAGTTACTTATGGGATCGGACATATGAATTTAGGGTAGGCAGATGGATGGGGTAAAGGGGGGGGGGGTAAACTGCATCCTGCTCCTTTTAAAATGTTTTCCTTTCTTTTTATGTAAAGCTTTTTGTTGCTTGGTTTTAATGTTATATTCAAAATAAACAAACATCGAGTTTTATGTTCAACAGTTCAGTGGACTGCATCTATCGTCACATGTTACCATCAGCGTTGGATAGTAACTCTAACCCTTTAGAGCATTTGACTTTTGATACTGTGCTTAAAAAGTACTAAAAGAGGAGAAAATCACTACAGTCTGGGCGCGTTGACGCAGCAGAGACATATATAGTAAGATTGTTATGATGTCACATTTACTGTCAGTTTTCACATCCAACAGTGACTTTTTTCTACACCTATAAAATTATATCTTAAATTGAAAAACGCCATATGTGTAAATGTTTCGTGACTGAAAGTGAATGAATTTAAAAATAACTTGTCTCTTGGCTGGAAGATGCAGGACTTCACTGCAAATAAGAAAATGATTCTGATTTGTTAACAGCTGATGAAGAGCACGACACGACAGCATGTGCGTCAAACTTTGGTGTTAGCTAATAACATAAACATTTAGGTTAATAAAAACATCAGGCTAAAGGAGCAACAATGTGAGAAGCTCCATAAAAGGAAAAAGAAAGTAGAGATAGAAGCTATTTCAGAAAACCAGGCTATTGACAGACTATTTAGACTTTTTCCTGCTAAAACTCGAGCCCAACAGACAGTGATGGGAAACAGGATTCTTAGTGACTCATGTTTACGAGTCATTCACCAAAGCAAAAGGGGTTTTTGAGTCATTTAAGCCAGTTATCCTGCCTGCATGTGCGATGGAATTATGGTCAACTAGCACGTTGACCCGCGTGGATCCACAGGTTCTAGATGTGATCGTTTTTATGCTGTTCGTCTTCGTACATGCTGTACCACATTTGTGCAGCAGTCACCGCCAAAGCATTCTGGCCATAGTAATGTGATTAGAAGGCTATTGTAGTCCAAAATTATGGATATCTATCAAAATATCAACTTACTGTTTTCACTAGTCTCTTCCTTGACCAAAAATCCCAGAGTATATTAAACTGCAGCAGTCAACTCTGATTTTGTGGGAATCCTGAGACACACATTAGAGGTACACACACACAGAGGCCACATGGCTTTTTCTAATATAGATACTAGTTAGGAACATAATAGCCCTTCGTGTCGTATTTTCCACTGGAAAACTGAAGAAAAATGTGGATCTACAAGTTGATGAGATGAAAATAACCTTTGAACCTTTCAACATGGTGGAGAGCAACAAGGGATTCATCACTAATGATAAACAATGCTTTCATCAACGTTCTGCTGCTGTTTGCTAATGGTTTTTGCACATTTGTTCCATACACAATTTGCAAAAAAATTTACAAAAAAACCCAACAAATGCTGTTGCAGATGAATTAAGACATCCAAAACTGTTTTACCCAAGTAGCAGGTCATAAATTGTGTCAGACATTTTTCATTTCACGACGACAACAAAAGCAGTTGAAGGTACGTGTAATTTATAATTCACAAGTGGAGAGGATCATCTTCCAGATAGCACATCCAGAAAGGGCAGAATTCCACAGGTACATACTAGTGTTGGGAATGTCTTCTCTCGTTCATTTGGCTCCCAGACAACTCTTAATTTAGTTTACTCACTTTCATTTTGTTGGAACTGTTGTTTATTTGATATATCCTTATATAATTTTGGTGGTTGTTGTTTCGGCTGCGGCGACACGGTGGAGCAGTGGATAGCCCTCGTGCCTCACAGCAAGAAGGTCCTGGGTTCGATTCCGACACCGGTCGACGGGGGGGTGGGACCTTTCTGTGTGGAGTTTCCATGTTCTCCCCGTGTCTCCCTTCCTCTCATCATCCAAAGACATGCACTGATAGGTCAATTGGTTGATCTAAAAAATTGTCCATAGGTGTGAGAGTGATTGTTTGTCTCTATAATATGTTCAACCCTGCGATGAACTGGTGCCATGTCCTGGGTGAACCCCGCCTTCGCCCGTATGGAGCTGGGATAAGCTCCAAGTGACCCCTGTGACCCTAGTGAGGATAAAGGAGGTTCAGATAATGAATAAATGAATGTTTCAGCTGAATAAAGGACAAGTTATTATTCATTTCAGAAAACTAACTACACTACCATACCAGGGCAATATCCAATATGCAATTATAATATTAATTATTATATTAATATTAATAATAATTAAGGCACCCCACCAGTTTTCCAGAGCTCCCTTACCTGCTACGAACCTGACAGTCACCCTCTCATTGGACTTATTTGATTTGTTTGTTTATTTGATGGCGACAGTACATATTAATGAACACTAAGTACAAATAAAAACATTATTTTGTGTAAATATGCTGGATTTAGCTGGGAGCTATTTTCCATCCGTAGTCCTCAGATTGTCCACACCTAAATCAAATTTATATGGAGCCAAATCATAACAGACGTTATCTCATGACACTTTACATTTAGAGTCGGTTGAAACCAAACTCTAATTTACAGAAGTTTTAAGAGTGTTTTGGTATTTTGACCTTCAGTAAAGTGATATGCATGACAGCTACAGTCAGGTATATCTTCATTAGAGGGTTAATTTCCAAGGCAGCAGAGGTCGACAGGTCATGTCTGAATAGTGTTATGGTCGAGACTGAGTTAAGACCAGACCACAGACACAGCTGATTAGACTCAGTGTTGTCTGTCGCAAGAAAAATCTATGGATGGGTGTAAAGGTATTTACCTGCATGTCTGAGTTACATATCTGACATTGGCCTTTGGTCATGTGATGTGCAAATTTGATTCCATTTATTTGACTCCCCAGTGGAATAAACAGCAGACGGAGCAGGATCCCCCCCCAAAGAGCATAGACTCAAACAATCAGACACAATCATTAGTTATGGTCAATGGGCCATAATTTTATTACAGTACAATAGGGGCTACTCTCTCACACATACACAGACAGACAGATACCCCNNNNATCCCCCATCCCCCTCGAACAGTGAATGACTGTGTTTGTGGAAAGGCCATTTTAAGGGCACTAACTGAAATGTTTAACGCTTGGACCTGGATTTATTGAGGTCAGCAGAAGGCTATGTTTTCAGAAGCAGAGGAGAAGGCTACTTTTGGATTGATTTTCATGAATGATTTTATGCTGTGAGCAAAAGAAAAACAAAAGACAAATTGTCACACATCAAATTATGGCACAGATGATATTAGGCAAAGCAACGTAAAAAATGAAGGGGAGGGCAGAACCGTGTCACTGAGCATTAAGTGATAAAAATCAATCCTTGTCTCAGAAACATGCAGACAAAGAGCATGGAGAATTGTAAGTGAGTATAATATGATAATAACTCTTAATCAGTATTGTACCATAATAATCAATTTATGTTAAATATCTTGTTTACATTAAAAGGAAGCGATAGGTGGTGGTTATATATTTCTTACTGTCATCGCATCAAATAAAAAGCCTGAAATAGCTTGTTATTCAATTTCATACAGCTCCAGTGTTTTCCCAAACCTATTAACAACACAATAATGAGCTAAATGTTTGCACCAGCTACTTTATTCTTTTATTACTTTGAAATTTTCCAACATATATGCATTTGAGAATCCCACACACACAGTCTGCTCTGTAGAAAAAAATCACTGCCGCACCAAATCAAATGAAAGTAGTCCCCAAAGAAATAAAACATTATATTTATTTCGGCCTGACTAATGTCTAATAAAAAACTGCAGAGATACACTGTTTCAGGAAATGATGCAGCCTGATTAGAGTTTTAGGAATCAGTTGAGTGCAGAAAGTTTAAAGAGATGAACAGAAGCATGATTCATTTTGGTCTTTTCATTGAACCTGATAGAATGAATAATGACATAACCTTGTCTCTATATAACTATTAATATGACTGATCACTTGTCATTGGTACTGATCTTCCCAAAAGAAGAGGGCAACAGAAAATAGATTAGGTTCAGGGTGAAGTCAGGTAAAATGAGACAAACAGGCTTTTACATTTCAAAGTATTAGCTGCCAATTGCCTCCACATTGTTGCATCAAATATCCTTTATATGAAACAATCATTTTATTTTTCGGAGACACACATATTAAACCATAAAGTTGTAACAGTAAAAATGACTGTCAGATGCTGTATTTTATTCAATATTTAAACAATACACTACTTTTTGTGGTAAAGTGATGTAAGTGACTGCATAATGCATTCAGGTAAAAAAAAATAAAGTAAAGAAGATATTTCTTTCATTCCTCATGAGAATGAAAAGGGAACGAATAGTGTCATGTTTAAGGTATGTATAGTGATAATGCAGTAACATGTTTGGTGACTGACTGTCAGTATGTAGAGTTCTAGATGTGTTTAACATATTTTGTTTGGTATTATAATTTCAATAAGGAAATGTAGCACAGGTAACAAAGGTGGCATGTGTTTCCATGAATAGAGTTGTTAGTGTGGTGTTATAATTTGCTAATCTATGGATAAGATGTCAAAGACCGTTGCAGAGCTTGTTGGATTGTTATGGAACCAACAATTTTCCACAAAACAGTTCTTTAATCAGGAAACTGAACCATTTGTCCCAAAAGGATCAGACTCTGGTCTCCCATCATAGATGCCAAACCTGGTATATGAGTGAAAAAGGCCCATAGGAACACATTCTGACTAAATGACGCAGCTTACTTCACATAGAAACCAGCATAATTTACAGTTTCTTTTTTGACTTTTAAAATTTTTGCTCAAAGAAGTTGCTTGACATTTTATGCTAATGAATTGAACAATAATTATCTGTGGTGATCTGACTTCCCCTTATGACAGGTTAACTGTTACTGTAAAAATTCTAAAATAGTTTTTTAGACATTGATGTGCAAACTCAGCTACAGACAAGGAAAGTGACCCAAGCACAAAAAAAGCATCATACAGAGATAATCCTAGTTTCTATTGATTGTGAAGTATAGCTGAAACAATTAAACAATTCATCGAACTGAATTTGATTTAAAAAAATTATTTGACTACAGTTTTCCTGAGTCAAATATGTGTTTCCTTAACTTTGCTGCTGTTAAACATTGGTTCCAGTGTTGTGTTTCACACAGATGCTTATTGTGACGAATAGATGAGGAGGAAAGGCAGAAAATGTCGATATGTTCACTTTTCTTCACTGGAACCATCACTTACTCCTTTCAGACTTTCAGACAAAAATTAAAGATATTTGACTTTTTTGTTTTAAGTTCTATGTTAGTTACGTCTGTATACTTTTATACTGTTGTTATGGCTGTTATTATTTCTATATCCTCCTGAGACACATCAATAGATTTTGGTCCTTTGTATGGGACAAATGTTTCACCGTTTTGCGTAAAAAATGCTGTCCGTTCCAAAGGACATTCCATTAAAAAATAAGAAAAATGAAATTAAAAAATGTATTTGAAAAAAAATGTTAGATTATACAATTTCAAATCAAGGCAATTATTTAATGTGAAAAACTGTCTCTTTCCTGGGTCACAGGATGATATCGATATTTTGTATTCCACCCCCCACCCCACCCCCCCCAAAGGGGAGGCAAGGTATTATATTTGGTTTGGTTTGTTTCTTTGTTTGTTAATACTCCAGCAGCAAAACTTTTGGTTGAATTCATAGTAAACTGAGTTTATAGATTCCCAGTGACTCAGACTAGATCTGATTACATTTCAGGAAAGCAGGTCAAACTGCAAACTTTTTTTTTTTTTTTTTTGCCTCATTCACTCATAATCAGCAAAATTTCACATATCTTTAGCAGCAAAACTGTAGGTTGAATTTATACCAAACTGGGTTTCTAAATTGCCAGTGACCCAGAATAAATCTCATTACCTTTTGGGAAAAGTAGGTCAAAGTAAAACATTTTCATGAATTCTTTAAAATCTTTTGTTGTCTCCCATTTATTTAAATTTCAAATGTCTCAAAACATCAGTTTTGTTTTAATTTACTTCAAGCTTGGCACATATATGGAGGCCATTGATATGCTGACATCAACACACACAAAGACACAATGACATCAGCTGGATTGATGCCAAAATAAACTACTACATGTTTACATGTCGAAGTGTCCTTGGGCAAGACACTGTGTGTGTGAATGGGTGAATGTGAAGCCGCTGTGTAAAGCGCTTTGAGCACCATGAAGGTGGAAAAGCGCTTTATAAGTGCAGTTCATTTACATGATGACATCAGCTGGATCCATGGCAAAATAAGCTACAAGGGCTGAGGTTTGTTGTGCCTGGCACCATTTCTTTATATATCCTTTACTTTTTAGTCCAATGGCCCAAAGCTTCGATGGACTATTGGTATCAATTGTCACCCGTCCGTCCGTCCGTCCGTCCGTCCGTCCGTCCGTCCGTCCACCGTCCATCAAAAACTATTTTTCAAGAATCTTCTTCTCTGAAACGGTGAGTCAAAATAACTTGATAATTGTTGTGGAACGTCTTTAGGGTGTGGTCTACCAAGTTTGTTCAAAGAATTGGGAATATAGAGATTTTTTAATTCTTTATAAATTTTTGACATTTTCAAAATCCCCATTGGTTTTAATGTGAAACATTTCAAAGTGCTCTAACTTTAAAACAGGTGAAGATTGGCAATAGATAGGAATTCACACATGGGCTTTCATTTGATGCCATGACCACTGACCTTGAGTGACCTTGAAAGGTCAAACTATTGGCGCTTTTCCACTGCTTTGTCGCAAGTATAGACAACATTTCCTCTGACCAATCAGAGGACAGCACTGTTCACGTCACATTTTAGTGCTGACTCAGCACGACTAGAGCCACGTCTGAAACGGGTGTGAAAAATCGTAACAGGTCCCATGTCCCAGGTCCAGCCCCCAGGGGAAAAGGGCCAAATGGGGGTAGAGTCGAACCGTGCCGTGCGATGCCGTACCATTATGAAAACGTGCAGTGGCAAAGGGCCAATTAATGTCTTTAAATATGCTGTTGGTTTACAGGACCCTTGGTCCTATTTTTATTGTGGTTATTGTTACACTTGGTTCAGGAATTGACAAGTTGTCATTTTCAGACATGTTTTTTTCACATTCTGCCTTTTTTTTTGCCTGTTCAAATAATTGTTTAGTTGAATTGAATCAAAGAAAATAATTTCTAGATTCATCAATTAGTAAAATAATCAATAGCTGCAGCTCTACAGATAAGGAAACTGAGACAAGAACTGCATTAAACAGAAGTAATCCTAATAGATAGTTCCTATTGATTGTTATATATGAACATACAGTTTGTCCATAGTACAAACCACAAAACAACATGACAGCGTTTGTTTCAACAAAGCTTTGAAGTTGGTTTTGGATTTGACGGACCACAGTGTGAGCTCTATGTGCCGCTACAGCTCTCCCGCTTTCTCTCCCCCTCTCTCTTTGTGAAATGAATTAGGAGAACATGAAAACTGAGCAGACCTTCACAGATACATTATGTATGAGGAGCTTGAAGGCTCCTACTGAATTCTGTTCAGGTGGCATCAGAAGGTGCAGCCAAGTGGAAATGCTGGCTGGTCACTTAAAGCACACTATCTGTAGTAATCTTTCTACATGAAAGTGCTGCACATGGCTTGAGCTATATTCTTCTACTTGCAGGTTGAAATATGCAATGCAACCAGGTTTCCATAGTGGGCTTTGAGGAGGTTTACTGGGGGAAGTGGGGATTAAAGGCCTTGCTCTAACCTTCAGGCTGTCCCCCTGCATGTCTTTAAGACACAATTTGCAATGTAAATTAAAATCTATATTTTGTTTACCATCTTGCACTGGATTTACTGGTTACAGTATATCCATGTTAATTATGCCTTTTCTCCAACATTAGAAGAGGACTGGAGACAGTCTCGTAGCTCACGGGTCATTTGTGGATCAGTGAATTTTGACAGCTTGACATAATTTCAAAATCAGATAACACACCATATGAGGCTTGATCTTCTGTTGTTATGAGATAACATCTAATTTCCCATCTCTTGAGTCATCTTACAAAGACATCGGCTGCTCATCGTGAAATCAATATGCTGCAGAAACACCATTAAACCAGTCTTCACAGTACTTGAGTGAATCGCTTGCGATCAGAAATGAACATGAGCTGAGGCATACGGACACAGGACACATTCTGCCAAAGCTTCCAGAACAGGTAGAAGAACACCAGCACCTCTGCTATGTTCTATGATATAACAGGAACTGTGTGTTTAATTAAATTGCATCTTGGTGCCCAGAGACAAATTTGCGGTGCTCTGTGAAATGTGCTGAAAGCAAATAAAATGCAGGACTACTATGAGGATGAATTACACTGGGTATAGTGGGCTCACATGGGGACAGAGGATCATGACCAATGGAGTGGAACTTCTACCAAAGTAGCCAGTCATTAGAGGCATATAGATGTTATCTATAGTCTTAAAGGGTAGAAGAAGCAAAAATAGCAAAAAATGTATTCTTTTATTCATGCTATAGTTGCAGCAAATGCCATTTAAAAGTATAAAAAAACTGTGGAACTGTGTCTTAAGCCAAATGAATGCATTTTTAAGTGATTTATCTGCATGTATTACAGTATTATCCTCTAAATTTTGTGTTTTTTAAATGAAAATCTGTTTTTTTCCTCTATTTGAGTTACCGATCATATAATTAAATCTCAGATTACAGTTGAGGGCTATTATATCAGAAACAGAGAAAACTGAAGGAAAGTGTCTCCATCCACTGACATTTATGGAACTCCATGGGTTTTACTGGTGAATGAATGTTGCAGAAGATGACAGTGTTTCCACGTTCACTATGGAGTCTCTAAACATCCAAATTGGTCATATCTGATGATTTAAAGCGGCATTTGACCTCAATTATTTCGATGTAATGATAGGATTAGTGGACAGTTAACAGTTATTAAACATTTGAGTTCAGTAGATGCTTTTGGTCATTGGTGGCTGTTTGGGTCTTTATGGATTTTACAGCATTGTCATTATTCAACACCAAGGCTGTGATAGTGATGGACCTGCCTGAACAGCACAAAGACGACTGCCCTTCTGCTTCACTGGAGGCTGCACTTCGCTAATTTGATTTTGCATGTTTTACACTGTATCTCTGTCAGCTCCAAAATGTCAAATATATCACTGAATCCTAAATGTCACTTATCAATAGAGGTAGTGGTTTTTTTTTTCCTTGTAACTGTGTTTTGTTCTCATAAATCCTCCTAAATCTGAACATTTAAATTACAGCCATTAGTGATCACCTAATTGCAAAGGCTGATATTGCAATGTAATCATTATTGTGAAGCCTCAGTTCAGGATTAATAAGACTTGTCTTTCAACATGTTCTAAAAAAATCAGATTTCATGCACTATTTTTAGATGATATTTAGGATTATTTGTTAAGTTGCAAATGTTTTACCTAAAACATTTTTAATAGAAATGTTTTTTTGTTCTGAAGTTGTTGTTAAGACACTGATATCCATATACTGCACATAGAATTTGTTTACACGGTTGCTGAGTAGACTTGTATTCAATCATTGGACTGACCTGTGTGTCCAATACTTGTGTTCTATAGAATACTCCAGAGTAATCCATTGTTTAAGAAATGAGAAGCTACTCAGCATCAGTGAGGGTTAGAGAAACTTTAACCTTTTGATTCAGATTGAGAAGAAATATCAACATAGGTAAAGTTCTCATTCTATTTTTGGCTCTTGACTCTTTAATTGCAGAACTAATTACTGCTTTGCTCTATTTTATGTAAGACAGGGGTGTCAAACATACGGCCTGTGGGCCAAAACCCTCCAAAGGGTCCAGTCCAGCCCACAGGATGAACTTGCAAAGCGCAAAAAATTGCACAGACGACATTGAAAGTCAAGTGTGTAACTGAGGCTTGACAAGTCATTTTAATAACAATGGATTCGATTTATATCGTACTTTCTATGAACACACTCAAAGTGTGTACAGTGGATCCATTATTCATTCACTCACACATTCACACTCTGGTGGTGGTAAACTACATATGTAGCCACAGCTGTCCTGGGGCAGGCTAACAGAAGTGTGGCTGCAAATTCACACCAGCAGCCCCTGTGACCACCACTGAACCATCATACACCAGTGTGAGTTGCAGCACTGGAGACAAAGTGGATGAGGTGTCTTGCCCAAGGACACAACGGCACATGACTAGGACAGACGGGATTTGAACCGCCAACTCTTCAGTTATTGGATGACCTGCTCTACCTCCTGAGCCAAAGCTGCTCAGTCATATATTTTTCAGTTCCAAATCCCTGTTACTGAATGCTTTGTCTTTGTAGATCCACTGTGATCTGTAAGTTATAATGCAAATGTAAATGATAAACTGAGGCACAAAATGATTAAAAGTGCCCTTATGGATGTTCATGTCATTCACATTTTTGGTTTAATAATAATTTATACATGTAAACATTTTTATCCTATAATTCTCCTTTTTTTTTTTACACTAAAACAAAGAGAACAAATGGGAGTTGTCATTATTTATATGTTTATATTTGACTGGTTCAGCCTGTTTGAGATCACATTAGTCTGTATGTGGCCCATGAAATCAAATGAGTTTGACAGCCCTGATGGAAGATAGAGTTAAAGGCATCATCTTTGATTCACTGCAAGAAAACAATGTATGAAATGAAATAAGATGTACAGGAATATAATATCAGATTCCAGAGGCATATTCAAGGCCAACATACTGTACTATTGAAGAGTTATAGAAGGTTTACAGTAAACTGACAGGGAGACAAACAGCTGGACAGTCTCCTTCTGAGAGCCGAACTACAGCTGTACTGGTCAGTTAAAAAGCACAACAACAATGAGCTGATGACAGTGGAAGACGAGTTGAACCTGTAGACACTCTGTTGCTCTGGAGCGGTGATTTAAAGTCTCTCTCTCTCTTCCTCATCCTCTCTCTCTCTCTCTCTCTCTCTCTGGCACTGCTATAATTTTCCTGGGTGGAATGATGGATGAGGCGGTGTCAGCCCATGTTCATTATAATGCACACCATCTATTCTTCTCAGCCAGACTCTCTGCGCTCTAGGAAATGCCAGAGAGGTATTGGAGCCACGAAGAGACGAGAAACTCTCATCTGATTTTATGGAGCGAATTCGCTGCTAGGTGTGTGTGTTAACTTAGCACCCGGTGATCCATCAATCACTAATGAAAATACTGCAAAGCTACTGAGTTTTTTTTTTTCTTTCTTTCTTCCTTTTTAAGAATCTCATTCCTGGGCATGAATGATAAACACCCTTCAGTGTCCATGCAAGTGTAATCCCTTGCAATATGCTCATCCTGAATCATTAATGAACGACAACAGTTAGCTGTATGCAAAACATTTAGAAAAACATGAGGAAGCTGTAGCTGACAAACAGTCTCACCACACAGTCCTTTTAGTAGATGTCCTGCAGCTTTTCAACATGATCACAAGATTTTTCTCAATGGAGGTTTTAACTGTACGTACAATGGGAATTGTTCCATTTGAACATGAGATATTTACTATGTTGACCATAAAGAATTATTACTTTTACAGTTATGTCAAAACAACAAAGATGACAATAGATGATTTTCTTGTCCGGACACATGCTACTGTTACATTTAAGTCATTGTGCAGAAGTGGAAAAACGTTGATGGACACCCTTAAAATATTACGCAATCTCAAATATTATCAGGGATTATTTTTCTCTGCATTCTGCCTCAAAAATGCAGAGATTTATTGGAAAGGGGGAAAAAAACAGATACATAAAACACAACTAACTGAAAGAGGTTATGCAACTGGCCGTGCTGAGAGTCCAGCTTCAATGTAGAGAAAATATAAAAAAGAAAACAGGGCTTATATGTGATTATGTAGAAACACACACCTTATCCTGACATGTACATTTACATTAGCTTCACTTTTCAATGTCATTTTAATTCAACACTCAAGATGTTTTGTGTGGCATAATGGTAGCTCTTAGCTTATCATTAAGATAGGCAAACGCTTACACAATTAACGTTTTTTAAAATTATTTACTGAAGAAGGGAAGAAGTCTGTTTAATTCAAGCTTTTGTAGTTTCTTCTTCTAAAGGCAGCACTGTTTTAACACTGAGGGGGAAAGAAAGTGTTGTCAGTGTAGACCCTCTAATTCTGAAAAATAAATGTACTTGTTTTGATTTCTGTTAAAGCACAGTTGAGAACCATTGCTCTAAAATACAAGGCAAAGAAAGACAAAGTGATCTCCCACTTGAATACATACAGTATATTCAAGAACACATGTGCATTTTTACAGCACCTTGTGTGTTTATATGACAGGAAACAACACGAAAGCACCAAAAACACAAAGACATGGCCACACAAAAGCCCTAGTACACAAACACACACAAATGCCTATCCTCTTCATCTGGAACAAGTCTAAACAGATTGTCTAGACAAACACATTATCTTTAATCAGAGCAGTAATGCATCTTTTCTCTGCGCACACAGATCAAGTCAGTGGGAGCCTGATCAGGGGAAATGCGTGGCATATTGAAATAGATTTATTCGAACTGATAGCATCTCCATCCTATCAGCTCTGCTCCAAGTGTGCCAACTGTGTGTGAGAGTCTTTTCAAAGCCTTTAAAGGATATATTGAACAAAAAAAAAAAAAAAAGGTTGGGGGGGGGGGGGGTGCAGGGGGGGGTGTCTCCGAATGAGCTCAGGATCATTCCAGGAGCAAAGGGATCAATAACTGCCAGGCTAAGCTCTCACTCATCCATCTGATTCATATCTTTTACCCCCCCCCCTCGCCCCTGCTACTAAGGCTACCTCTCTACTGCACCAAATACATGAAGTGATAAATATGAAAACTGTGGCTGAAGCCTATTATAATGGATTGGATATGTCAGTATATGGAAATATTTTTTGAAGATATATGATAACAAAACAAATTTATAGTCATCTATAAAACTCACTGTTAGGCAACATTTCTTAAATGTAGAAATGATCTTCTGTTCAGCCTTGAACAGTAGATAAATTATACAAACTACACTGAGCAGGCTGCATGATTTTATATGTCACAGACGCTCCCGTTGATGTTCAAATGAAGAAATAAATTATTAAAATCCATGTCTAATTATTTACCTAATATGATGTGATTTGAGCTTACATCAATATTTTATAGTGCAACAACACACTCTACTCCAAATCAGCGCAATGAACATTTTAATATATTTACAGGAGGGTTGACACATTGACTCTGCTTTAAAAACACCTCATTTCAAGATGTCTTATTTGTACAAGCTTAGATTAAAGTCAGCACTATAGAAAAAACTACTTCACCTGTCGATGTGGACTATTAGGTTAGCCGTAAACATATACCTACCGTCTCAGCTGGATGGTCTTTCACTGACACGCAAATAAATCCCTGCAACAGGAAGCTGAAAACAGATGAAATGGTATAGTTAAACGACATAAATAAATAATATGCTTTTTCTGAGTGGGACTACTCTGTATAACTGAAGGGTAAAATGCTTAGTGACCAGAGAAACAGAAAGACCTTTAATAGAATCTGAAGATATTCTGTTCATTTGTCTGTTTATGACTCATCTACAATGAATTCTCATAGATTTTATTCCAACACTAGTTCAGTGAAAACAACCTTGTGTTGGTTGTGAGCGAGAAGCAATGATTTAAGTCCGGAGCAAAACCAAAGTAGAAGTTGCGTACAGTGTAATATCACCGACATCCACTGGGGACTTGGACCAAAAACACTCTGGCTCCTGTAGACGTTCAAAAAAAGTCGGTCTGGTCTCATTATCTCTATTTGAGTTCTGTAATAAGTGTTACTTTAGTTCAGTTTGTTTACATACTTCATTCATACAATAAAAGAAAGTCTGCTTCTGTGTGTCAGCAAACCTACCACATTATGAATGAAAAGGAACAGAGAGAAGAACAATCTTTTACTTTCTGCTTCAGCAGTAATTTCAAACAAAATTGTGAAATCAACGTCTTAATGCAATATCTGACATTACTGCTGCAATTGATCATTTGAGAAAAAAAAAGTCATGAAGATCAAAAAAGTATTCTTTGATATCAAGAATCAATTGTTTCCAAGCACTATAGAAAGAAGCACAAAAAAACTAAACAAAAGAGCTTAAAATAAGCATAAAAGTAAATAAACATAAAGTAATAAACAAAAAAAGATCATTTTAAATATACAAATATTAACACTTATCAAGTTTGTACATATTAATGCATAACTGAATGAAAAAAATTCAATGTTTAATTGAAGAATAGAACAGCACAAAACAATAAAGCAAGATGCTTTAAACACTGTCATTATCATCCTGGATTATTCAGCTTTTCCTCATCCTTATATGTGAGAATAATTAGTCTATGAAAGTGTTCTGTGAAAGTATTTAAGTGTTCTGCTGTTCCATCTTTAAATGATTCCTGTGTAAATATTTTGGTGCTGATAGAAGGCTTGGGTGTGTGTTGTTTTTCCCTCTTAAGTTTCAGAACTGGGACACTAGTGTGTAAGTAAACAGTCACTGAGAGTTTATTGACTTTAACAGTCAGCTGGACTATAGTTGTTGTCAGTTTGTGAAGTTACATCAAATATGTCAAATGATATTGTTTGACAAGTGTTTAAGTTTATCATTTCACTCTATCAGAATGCATCAGTAACTTTGCCAACATCTCATTTATCACCCGTTTCATTTGTCCAGATTCACCGTCATATGTTAATGTGGTCCATTTTAGCCAATTTTTGAATAAATAAATAAGTAAATAAATATAGAAAAAGAAAGCAATAGATAGATAGATAGATAGATAGATAGATAGATAGATAGATAGATAGATAGATAGATAGATAGCATATGCGTACTTAAAGACCCAAAAGCATGTACAGATCTAAAATGTTTAATGCCTATGTTTATTTATTTATTTATTTTTGTTTATTGTATACCTATGACACTAATCCTATCAATACACATAAATAATTTAGGTACAATGCAGTTTGTCATCTTTTCAGCAACATCAGATGTCTTTTTTGGATGCATCCATAGTTTCTGCAGTGAACAATGAAACACTGCAACATTGATTAAAACCTTGTAGTTTAGCCGATGACATAAACATTTATTTTGAATGTAGATTAATGACATATTTTGCTGAAAAAGTCATGTTTTCCTCAGTTTTCTCAGTTTTGATAAAATAACTTTTGAATTTACTCTGAATGAAGATCTACATGATCTACATTTTCACCTTAAATATGTAAAGGGTAATAGAATAAATGGTAATAAATAACTTGATAATGATTAAAGATATAAAGAAATTTATTTGGAAGTCAACATAAAATATAGTTTTGGGTCTTTATGGGTTAATGGTGTTTCTAATAAATGATGAAATATAGTACAAATATTTTCTGGACCAGCTCCTGGACGGGCCTTTCTGTCTGCTTCAAGAAACTGTCTGTATTAATAGTCTTTTGTTCTCTGGCCTCAAAGGGAACCACCTGCTGAACTGAAAGAACTACTGAGGCCGGCTTTTATAGTAACTGTGTAAACAGAAACAATAGAACCATGATGCATTTTTAAACAGGTCAGTAGAAGAACTATTCTTCTGTAGGCCATATTTTATATTTAATTCAGTAATTGCAGCGAGTAAAGTTATTACATAACCAGGAGTTGATTGAAGGCAAAGAGGCTGTGTCACCAGTTTTATTTATTTAGTTTTTTTTTATTTTTTATTTGGGCGATTGACCAATCTCAGTGTAAGGTTAAAGGCATACACATGAAGATATCAGCTGGTGTTTAGTTTGGTATGTGTGGGTAGAAACTTAGTGTATGTGACTGTTTAAATTTAACAATATTAGTTAAAGAAAGTAGATATAATAATAATAATAATAATAATAATAATAATAAATGAATGTTATAGTTCCTCTTGCAGACTTTTACTCAGGTTCAGAACATATTCTAACAGTTTAGGGGTATTTAGGTGCATCCTCCCTCAGACAGAGCTTTACCAGTTTGACAGCTGTGACATACTCTATGTGTATGGATTTACACATTTATTGCAGACTTCCCAGTTATATTTTACCACATTTATCTAAAATATTCACATTTTGCCAATACTGACACATTTTATGTACTAAAATACACGTATATTCAGAGTAATGGCAGTTTGTGTAACAGTGTGATAATTACAAATGTTGTCAATCTAATGTAAACCTGACTGCAACCAGAGATATGACTCACAAAGGACATTTAGCTCTAATCTCAAATAAATGGGAAAAAAGAATGATGATTGATTACATATCATTTTCCCATCTGTATAACATAACTATTTATGTCTTTCATTTGGACATAAAAAAATAAAAAACCCCAACATTGTTAACATGTTAGGAACATTTCCACTAACATTTAAGGACCATTTTCACATTTTTCCCTGGATATTTTTATGTTGAAAAAGCAAAACCTTTGGGAAAAAAAAAAAGTTTTCTTTTGTTTTAAGTGTTTTGGTTTTTTTTTGCCCTGGTGGAAAGAGAAACACTATTTAAATCAGTTTAAACATTGAAGTCGCTTGGCTGATCAGCTGTTTGCTGCGTCTATTCTGAGACAGTGGAAAAGTGGTTACAAAGAGGTGGAGTGATTTTCTGGAGGATGGAGGGTGATTAAATCCAATAAACAATTGAATTGATGAAGTTTGGAGTTGTAAAATATGCATAGACAAAACAATAAGGTCAGAGTACGTATTTGCTTAATAATTGTGCATAAGGTGGACTTACTTTAGGGGCGGTACCACAAGATGTGGTTATGGTTTTGGAACCCAGATGAGCAACAAATCTACCATTTGATTCTTAAAGTCCATCTGAATGAACACTTTAGAACTTTAACCCTTAAAGACCCAAGCAGCCGCTGGTACCCAAAACATCTACTGATCTCAAACGTTTAATACCTGTTGATCCACTAATCCTATCAATACATGTAAATAACTGGTGTAAAATGCAGTTTGTCATCTTGTCTTGGTCATCAGATATGACCCATGTGGACGTTCAGAGGCTCCATTGTTACCATGGAAACATTGTCATCTTCTACAAAACTGACTCACCAGTAAAACCCATGGAGTTTGATGAATGGCAGTGGATGGAAACACTTGTTCTGATATTTAGTGATTGATATATTTGCTGAAAAAGTCCCTTTTTCTTTAGTTTTCCCTGTTTTTGATGTAATCACCCTGAACTTTAGTCTGAGCTTTGAATAATATCTACTTGATCAATAAATTAAATATAAGAAAATGGTTTGGTTTTCACTGAAAAAGGCAAAATACAGTGGATAATATAGTAATAAATGGTGATAAATCACTTAAGAAAAGTTAAATGGAGAGAGAAATTCATGAAGGAACTGCCACAAAAGTAACCCTAGTTCTTTTTGGGTTAATATAATCAATCATATTATTAGAGCTGAAATAATTAATTGGTTAATCAGCTCCAAACCAATTTTAGAAAAATATATATATCTTATAGGAATTTTTTGGGTGTTTCACACGGACACTTATTGTGACACACATGACAACAAGATCAACACAAAATTGTTGTTGTTGGTTTTTTTTTTGTTCCATCTTAAGTTGTTAATAAGTTATTAAATTTTGCATAAATGTGATGAAGACTGTGCACATGTTTATAGACTTCATTTGACTTATTTGTTGTCATTTATATCTATAGGTTTTTTTATATCTTGGTCTCTTGGCCAGGTCATGTTCATGAATGAGAACTGGT
>JAPTYQ010000005.1:52763141-52774287 GCA_029814465.1 Ostorhinchus cyanosoma
ATGACTTTCATTTTTTTTATTCTACACCACTTACACTCTAAGACACAGATATCTTAAAGTGATACTGCATTGTGAGGTTGAGTAAGGTATTGAAGTAAATTGGAATACAATATTATTTACTATTATGCTTTCTGCTCCTTTCTGTCCTCTAATACTCTCTGGGTGGTTTCCATTCTGCTGTTTTCATTCACAGGGAAACACTGAAAACCCAGAAAAACCTTGACATTTTTCAAAGATGATTTTACTCTAAAAAGTAAAACTGAATGACTGCTAATGCAAATGTGGACTGAAACAGCGTCTGCTGGATTGTTCACTTCATTAGATGGTAAACAGCCAGAAACATTTGTTTGATAATGAGAAACCATTCAAGACTTTGAGTCAAAGGTCAAAAAGTCGAGCCGCTCCGGGTTTTGGTCCAAATCCTTCTTGTGCCTCTCAGCTCCTCAATCAACAGCTCAGGTAACACATTATTAAACAAAATACTGCATCTAATTGGTGGTTTTAAGCCATGATGATGAGGATTTACGTAACAGTGTTGGATGAAAACACATATAATATTTGCATTTTCTTTTGCTTTTTTTCCCTGAAAAATTGCTCTGCACTTGGATGGAAATCATCCTTCTGACATTGTCTTTGGTTCAGTGTCAAATATTGAAGTAACATGCTCAGTGCACAGTGACTGGCTCACTCAAATGAAAATGAATTGGCCTGAAATATATACAGCATTTTAAAAGAGAGTGTGGGTTGTGTACAGTTTGAGAGCAAACAGGATTAATGTGCTGAATGGGCTGAGTCATCAGCATGTTGCCAGCGCAGTCAGACAGAAAGTGACATATTTTGGACACAAGTCTCAAATATGCATTGTGTGCACACAGGCGATCATGAGTGCATGCAGTTATACAGTACACACACACACACACACACACACACACACACACACACACACATATATATATATATATATATATACACACACTTTCAATTTAACTCTTGGGAGTGACCAGCAGCAGGACTGTACACTATGCAGGACATTTACAAGCATACACAAGGCTGTAAAGCCATCCATAGTGCAACAACAACAACACAAAGCGTATGAATATACAGTGTGTGTGTATACTTTCAATTATGCTTGATGTGAGATGATGATTCATTACCAGGAGTACATCACGTTATATCCATAAAAATGGTAGAAATGGTTAATGCAGCTCTGTACTGAAAAATACTTTTTTCTAATAATGACTGAAGCATAATATATGCAAAATCACTCCCATCTCCAATTTTCACTGCTAGATGGCTGTTGAGTTGTAGAATTATTGATTCATTTCTTTGAGCATGGTGTTTAGTTCAACATTTATGCATTTTCTAATATAGTCAAAATTAATTTCTGGTAGTGTCACCGAAATCTTTAAAACCCAGTATCATTTCTTTTATACTGGTTACCATATAACTAGTTGCTCATACTAATTGCTTTATTTGTTTTCTGTGAGACTGTTGTGCAAAAACATATTTTACCTGATCAATGTATGACATTGAGCTATCAACCCTCTTAACCCTCCCCTAGGGTGGCTACAAAAATCTCTGTGCTCTCCTTACAGTCATTGTTTTTTTTTGTCCGTTCTGGGTTTTTTAGTTAAGTGTATATTAACTGTGGTCCACAGTCGATCACAGTAGATGATGTACCATGTATAATGTACCATGATGCTGTATTATTCCTGCTATAAAATAAGGGTAAATAAACAGAGGACTGCTTACTGCCACCTGCTTACTCTGTAGATACAAGCCACTCATTCTAAGTTGACAACATGTCTCATTTTTGTGTGATACTACAATAATATTATATTCTATTTGCATAATTAGACCCCCCTAAACTGTACATACTGGACCTTTAATTAATTGCTGTTATGAAGATGTAGATGAAAGGCCATATTTCAGAGCAAACATTTTGACTTCATCATGGGTGTTACAAATGACATTATTAGTGGCTCTGTTTGGAAGTCATGCCAGTGAAGCATCATATCTAATAGCAGGGCCTTGGTAATTGCCCAATGAAATGAAGTCAAGTCATCATTAATGGTATTAGATGGCATTAGTTACACCTGTGATTTTCCTGCTATGACTTGTCAAAAATATCTTCTGTGAAAAATGCTGTAAGGACTGGTTACTCATTCTTAAATGGTACGTTTAAACATGGACTTTAGAGAAAAAAAAAAATATATATATATAAAATGAATGCTTCAGATCCCTGTAATGTGTGTGAGGGTGATGAAGTGTGAACCTGTAAAGAGGTGTGGTAGACAGCAGCGCTAATAAATGAAGGTGTTTCAGTTCTGAGAGATGAATCACCTAAAATGTGTCTGCGTTGTGTCCGATGTAAACAAGGCTTTAGTCACAGCTGGTTGCATACACACACTCAGCAAGCAGCCACATCACAGTGACCAAAAATATGCAGAATGAGACTAAATGATAGGCCACTCAGCACAGATATAATTGATCTCCCATGAAAACAAAAGAATTGCAGGCAGCACAAAGAAACATATGACCAACATTTAGTCTATTTAATCTGCTTCTCCAAATTTATATTTTATGACACAGTGGTAACATTGTGCCTGGAGTAAGAAATGTTCCTCATTACATGAATTGTTGGATTATGTTGGACAGTTGTGAAAGGAATATCACAATTTCAGTCCCTCTTTTGCTTCCACTGATCTCTTTTTAACAATATGAAGATTACATTACAATATGATCTAAAGCAGGATGTCAAACTCATTTTAGTTTAGGGGCCATATATAGCCCAATACGATATCAAATGGGCCACACCAGTAAAATGACAACTGTAAAACATGTAAAATTACATTCTGAATTTTTACATCTACAGAGTGTCCTTATAAATATGAATAGCATGAACAACCTGAAATGTCCTATGAAAAGTAAGTGCAATTTTGACAATATTATGTCTCAGTTTATCATTTACATGTGCATTACATCTTATAGATCACAGTGGATTTACAAATACATTTAGTAACAGGCAGAATATTGTCAAAAATATACGTATTATTCTTAAAATATTTCAAGTTGTTCATATTTGTAAACATTTTCATGTAATTGTACTTTTTTTTTACACTAAAACAAAGACGAAAAGTGTAAAGGGTGAGTTTCACCTTTATTATACAGATATTTAATATATCTTTTTTTTTTGTTTGGTTTTTTTGGCTGTAATTTGTTGCCCCCTCCAGCAGACGATGCCCTAGGCCGCCGCCTGTGTGGCATTGCATCACTAACATTCGTGTTAACATTAGGGCCATTTTCACAGGCTGGAGCTAAATACTGGTGACAGTTATAATTGTTTAGTTCCCTTTTTCTCACCCATTCCTCCACTGTATCGTCTCCACTGTCAGTGAAGCTTGACATGAAGTGGAGACTCCAGTGTTTGATTTTCCAAATGATACTTTACAGACATTTTCATTCATCCTCTTTTTTTCTTATCCATGCTGTGCCCTGTCACGTCCCATTTGGGTCCGCATTGAGTCTGGTCTGAGTATCCGACTCTATATCCACAGAGTGTATACAGCCAACTCCGGCCACTCTGTCTCTGACATGTCGCATTATTCGATGAAGTCATTAGCGTGTTGATATTATTCGATGAAGTCATTAGCGTGTTCATATTATTCGATGATGTCATTAGCATGTTGACAGGTAGTGACAGGCAGTGGTTTTCGGGGTTCAGGTGATGGAAAAATCCACCTGACCTCACACCCCCTATGTGCTCACAGATTAACCTGAAGATGTCGCCATTGCACTTTCAACCGTATCACCAGATAGGCCTAAGGTTTAAAGCTCTAAATAGCATCTTTGGTATCACTAGTTTTAACATGTATAAATTTCTTTAGAATAAACAAACACTAAAATGATAGTATTTACTGGTCTGACCCACTAGAGATTGAATTGTCCGTATGTGGCCCGTGAACCAGAGCCCTAAGAGAGTTACCTCTTAGCCTTGTTGTCGCTGCTCCAGTAAGCCGGAGTAGTTCCAAATGAACTGAGGGATGTCAAGTTATTCTTTGGGGCAAACAGCAGTGAGCATGGTAAATCTCAAAGTAAACCACACACAATCTTTGTTGCACTACTGTATGTATTGTTGTGTCAGTTATGCTTTTGAGTAGTGAGGTTGACCACTGAAAGGACTGCAATTATTACTTTGGAAACTTAAATTTTGGGGGTAAAGGTTCGTGTTAGCTTGGGTACTTATGTGAGTGGAGTTCATGCATTCTGCAGTTGTACTGTACTTGAAGGGAGATAGACAATTTACCATTTTTAAGTTATATTATTATAGGACTGAGGTACAAGCAGAAAACAGTGGTTAACTGTGAACACTGTATGCCTGCCAAGCTCTGCTCTCCTGACAACAATCACAATAATGGCATTAACCAGCATAGTGTAGCATAGCAGCTTACTTAGCATGCTAGCATTAGTTCAGATGCTAAACTCATCAAATACTCAACATTAGCAAACTCAAAACCCAACAGAATTCTTATAGGATGAGTCAGATCTTACAAACACTAGCTTACGGCGTTTTTGCCTCCTTTGACTCATGAATAATAACTTCAATGAACTTTTATTGGCAAAGCTCAACTCTACAGCAGCTCTCCTCCTAATTAGCCATTTTGGACCCTTTGGTGGACAACTTTTGGTCTTTTATTTCCCCTAGACCTAAAGTCATCTATGTTTCATAGATCCAGTTGTGCTAAACAATTCAATGTTGAGTTCTATTTGAGGAAAAAAAAAGAAAACATTTTCAACATTCATTTTAAACATTTGTCTCTTATATTTCTATTCCTACTTCTATTTCCTCCAAAATAATTTATGACAGCATAATATGTACCTGTGAGTTGTTCTGTTTTTACTAGATCCATTCTCTACTTGAGTTCCCCAGAGTTCATTCCTGGGCTTCCTCATGTTTTCTTACAAGGCTAAAGCACATAACGTCTTGCTCTCCCTTACCTATCAAGAGAACTCTACCTCTATCTTTCCACTTGCTGAAAATCTGGAATGATGACATATGGGGTCTGGTAGAGTTCCATCACAGCTGAGAGCTGCTCATCTGTTGCTGTGTGACTGACATCTCCAGTCAGATGCTTGTCCACCACTTTTAAGTCAACCTTGACTGGGCTGCTGTTTTCTCTCTTGCTGAGACCCTCAAATACTGACAGTACAGCATCGGCTTCAATAACAAACTGTTGTGTGAGCCTGCATCAAAGTAGTGCTCTGAACCTACTACATCTCCCAAATTAGACCATTACTTGCCACTAAAAAGCTCCTCACCTTCTGCATCAATCTCACACGACATGACTTCCTTTTGTAATATACTTGCTTGATGTGTGATGCAGCCGCAATTGTCCTGGCTGCTGCTGAATTCTTGTGCTCTACACACTCTATACAATTGGTCGTGACCTAGACGCCTGTCCACGCTCTGTGCTGGTACAGTGCTGTCCAATTATTTATCTCTCCCTGCAGTGGCCTTGCTGTCTCCTTTCTTCCCCACGGTGGAATGACTTTCCCACTTCAGTTAGATGAGCATGAGTCATTGACTCTCCTCCATCACAAAATCTAAATCATATTTCACTGGTCGACTCTGCTTCTTCTTCCTTCCTTCCTAAATGACCCTATGTTATTAAATCATATATAGAGCCGTGCAATTAATCGAATCCCAATAGCAGTGACAGTCCCCTCAATTACATAATTGCAAAAGGGTGTCATTTAAAGGTCCAGTGTGTGTATGGTGATATTTTGTCCGTTTACATGCACACTGATTTTATGATCATTAACTGATTTCTGGAGTTTACAGATTATTCAAGTGATCGTGTAAACAGTATAATCTGATATGTTTTCTCAGATAACAGCAGTAATCTAATTATGAGAAATCACATTTACACACCTGGATTTTCCCCCAATACTCTGATGTCTTCCTGCATGTATACAGGATAATCTGATTTATTTTTGGGTGTTGTCATCTGTGCATGTGGAAATACAATTAAAATCCTAGAAAACAGAATTGACATAGTCAAATGTGAGTGGAAGACAGAAACAGGAAGTTTGAGTCTTATGTACACACATACTTTGAAAGAAATCCAATAATGGACTGAAATGCTCTTACCAGGGTTCTCAATTATAGCATTTCTGAAGTGCATGTAAATCAGATCTGATTATTACAATTATGTGATTATTCCGTTACCAAATTTTTATGGCCATGTAAAGAGGCTCACTGAGAAGAGATGTGAATGTGTGAACTACACTTTGTGACTCCCAACTCGTCACATACTAATGCTCACTCATGCCAGCACGTCTGCACACACTGGGTATCCTTACAGCATTATTTTTAACATGCAGGTCTGGTGCAAGTTTTTGATGGTCAGAGAAGTAGTAAAGATTTCTAGACAGTGTCATGGTTATGGTGTGGTTAGATTTAGAAATAAAATAAATTTGGCTATAGTTAGAATTATTAAAAAAAAAAATGTTGAGGTAAAATGGCAAAAGATTCCTACAGACTGAGATTTCAGCAGTCAGAAGAATTATAATCATTAACAGAAAATTATTGCTCACAGCTATAATTGCTAGATAATGTCAGTTTAGGACATTTTCTTCTTGTATGATTCAGTAGGTGTTCTCATCACTCAACCAAAGTACATGTTGTATCTGAGTTCATTATGTCCATGTCACATAGAGCCAATTCATGCTAAATTCCCATCGGTTGTTATGTAGATACACTGTAGCAGTCACACTGAGATGGTCATCCTACACTTCTGACAATGTCAGATTATTTCCCTTTTTCCTTTATCAGAAGAGCAGGATAACAGTCAGACAGTGATGTTGGACTATAGTTTTTAGCCATAACCCAAAATGTCACATTTTCACATCTTTTGGGTGGCACAGCCAAAAATTGCACAGTGTACCTGGCTTGAAGTAAGATAGGCAAATGCAAAAATAAACACGGCTCAAAACTGAGAAGACACAAACCCTGGTCTTATGTGTGTAAGTGTACAAACTCAGGTGTTCCATCACCACCACCACAATTCCCTCCTACTAAGGTTTTCACTTCCTCGTCCATAACTGACGTCTGAGGACCTACACAGACTAGAACTCTGTCTGCACATTGAAAACTGATGCCCAAGATATATGACCATATAGTACGGCACACAAAACTAAAACATATAGAATGACACTTTTTTTTTTTTACAGTGTTTCCAATCTGTATGTTGGGGTTAACCCCCCCAAAACATAAGTATCCAACAATATTTCACTTAGTACTTACAGTGTGACATTTTCACCAAATTATGCATTTGCTATTGCTTTATCATCAGATGATCTTGAAGTCAGGGTTGAATATTTGTACTGCTGAGTCTTTGACAACATTAACGTGCTGCTGTAATGATTACAACAGAGTTCAGTATATGTTGCTTGTGATTGTTTTGGTTTTTTTTGGATTATACCAGTTTTTAAAATGAATGCTTATGTATTTTTCTAGCTTTTTATTCTGTCATAGGCACACAGATTTATAACATTAACATTTAACAAATCTTTTATTGAATTTACAGTTGCCCTTTATTATAAATGAAGGCTGTGTACTAGGTGTTATATATGCTGCGCCAGCGCTGAACCTCCCAGTACTCGCACCTCGTCGATGATATATGAATTTCAAATTATTCTTCTGTTGCACTCATTACAAATTACACTGAATAAAAGCATCAGTGAGATCACTAAAAAGGAAATGTCAGTGTGTTTTGTCAGCCCACAATTGTTCTTCTTTCACGATAAGACAACAGTGCAATAATAGGATTGGTTACGTATTGTGTGTGGGTGTAGCTCTATCTAGTTAGGAGTTCCTCCAGTTGGGGAAAAAAAGAAAAAAATCTGTCTGATGACTTTGATAACACCATGGGCGGTGCTCCTGTGAGCCACTGAAACAGCATGTGGTCAAGGTGAGTGCGAGGAAGAGTTAGACGGCCATTTATACGACTGACACAGGTGTTTTGGAAACCAATCTGAATAATGTTGGAATACAACGGAAAAATGATGATGAAAAAAGATTCTAGATTTTATTGCAGTAGTTTGAATCTTCTTCCTCCAGATTTGTGAAATGTTTTGCTGTTTTGTCACCACAAATAATTATCTTTAACAGTGTTTTCATCTTAATACAATTGCATTCATTTGAAGATAAATGCTATATTTGGGTCTTTAAGGTTATTTTCATCCTGTTACATCTTTTATGTTGCTTTTGTGTTGCCATGTTCTTTTTCCATCTTGTTATGTCTTGTGTGATATATGACAAAATGAAAATCACAAATGACCAACCGGGGCCTCCAACTTTAACTCAGCTTTTTAACTTAAAGAAATAATGATTTGACCTTTATGACAAAGATTTGCCACTGTAACATTTTTGTGCCCTATCACCCAGCACTATATTGAGGGACATTCCTTCCACCACTGCAAGTTTTTTTTTCTTTCTTTCTTGAAACTGTAGCACAGCTGAGAGGAATACAAATCAGGGGAAATCCAGCAGAAAAAAAAGATTGTGACTGGAATCAATCCTAGCTGGGGGTTAATGTTGTTCCAGAGACAGTCTTAACCACACTGTCTCTGATAAATTTATGTGCATATTCAGAAATAATCTATAAAAAAATACTGCCTAAATTACACAGGATTACGAGGCGGTAGAAAGAGACAGTAATTAAATCCTATGTGTGCCGTTATCCATATGCACGTGCCACTCACCTGCAAAGCTCATATTATTATCATCATTCTTGAGAATTGCTTTCAGCATCATTCAGTGTATTTCTGTTGTCATCACAATTGCCGTTGAAAGTAAAAGCAAAATGAGATAGGAGTGAATTAAAACCATGGGTCGTGCGTATCCATTATCAGCTCAATGGTTGGCTGGTGCAGCAAAGATATGTGACCAACAAGTGGATTAGAGCAGCAATGCTTACAAGAAAATAATCAGAGATAATGGAATTAGCAGAATAGAGAGCGAGTGAATTGGACATGACTTCAGGCGCTGAGTTTAAACAAGACAAAAAGAGAAAAAAAACACACAAATCCTTTGCCAAAATTGTCAGGAGAGTCTCTGTGTGTGTCGTCTGTGTCGGAGAGCTGCAGCTGGGTGCTGTGCCCTTCAGAACCAGAGTACATGACATATTTTGTGGAGCTGGAGGCTTGTAGAGTGTGTATGTATTTACCATGGCAGGTTTCTAGGAGTGTGTAGCTTGATAGTGACTCGTAGTATTATTGCTTTTGTGTGTCTGTAATTGACCAAGAGTGGATGTGTGTGTGTGTGTGTGTGTGTGTGTGTATGTGTGTGTGTGTGTGTGTGTGTGTGTGTGTGTGTGTGTGTGTGTGTGTGTGTGTGTGTGTGTGGGCTGGCTAGAGGTCACAAGGTAATTGTCCTGTGAAAAAATGTTTGCCAAATGTGTGTGAATGTAGCCGTGCACAGGAGGGAGGACTAACCTCTGCCTCCATCTGTCCACGTCTGGCTGTAAACTCATAATCTGGCCTGTGGAGACAAAGCCTCTTCTCCACTTGCCACCTGCTTCAGGAATACAGGTTAGGTTGAGGTTATTACTGCTTTGGATCTGCAGCCATGGACACTCATTTATTAATGCGCCACAGATAATTCCATGTCTTTTTTATGAATTTGTTGAACTTGCGGCTGATCATGAGTGGGATGTATAAGAAGGCTGTGTGAATACTTGTTCAGCAGGCAGACAGTTTTTAATTCTAAAATGTAAATATTCAATTTTTTTAGTTTAGTTTAGTCATAAGATAAAAGAAAATCTGCTTCCACATGTCAGAAAACTGACCACATCATGAACACTGTGGTGCACTGATTGTTTTAAAGTGCTTTATAAATAAAGTTGGATTGGATTGGATGAAAAGGAGCAGAAAAAAGAGTGATCTTATATTCTTTGACTTTAACAAAATACTTGTACGTCTGCATTGGCAATTCCCACTACAGACAACAGAATTGTGAAATCATCATCTTAACCCTTAAAGATCCACAACTATTTTTGGCACCACTTCCAAATATATTTTTTCTTTTGTCTCTCCCAAGTGATTTATCACCATTTATTATAATATCATCCTCTGCAAAGGAGGAGAATATTATAATAAATGGTGATAAATCAGTGAACTAAGGTTAAATAGACAGGAAATATTCATTTGGGAACTGTCACAAAGGTAGCTCTGGGTCTTTATGTGTTGATTTAGGTGTGATCATTTTAGATAACTAATACCTCTTCAGACTGAACTAAACTTTTGAAACATTGAAACAAACATTTTGAAAAGACCTGCTCCTTTCAACTCCAATAAATAAGTAAACTGGGGCCATTGAACATGAAATTCAAAGTAATTAATAATAATCAATAAATATGGAACCAAACCTGTAACACGTCCAGATTGCACTTGACCCTTGGGGAGATGGGAGAGCCTCTGACAGTTCACTGCCATCATGATTGAATTATAACATACCTGTTTCAGAATGTATCTTTGACACAAGAACTTCACCTACACTGTTTATGTTGTTTGTGTAAAAAGTAAAAGAAAACAGAACGACAGTAATTATTGCATTTTTACACTTAAAGCATTGCGAGGATATATGAGGTTCTTTTCTACAGTGTGGATGTGCTGATAAAGAGTGTTTCCTCTGACTGGGGAACTGTTAAGCATACTGCAGAAAAGAAACTTACCTCTGGATGGTTTCACCACATCTGACTTTTTTCCTCTAGAAGAACAGCATGTATAAGAAAATACACTGTTCTACTTTGTGATTGCAGTGAAAGCTTTAAAATAATCTAAGTATTATTTCAGTACCATTGTAGACTGAAAAACTGATGTCATAACATGGGATTGAAATATAAGTCGAGTGAAAAAAAAAAATCATTGACCCTTTAAAAAATTGTTAAACTATTATCTTCCCTTCAAACCTTATTGAAAAATGTGGAATCTCTAAATATGCAAATGTTCTTAATTTGTAACCAGTATGTACTAGATTTCCTGTTTCTTGACTCTCAGTGTTGTTCACTGATGGCTTCAGGGTTCCAGATCAAGGCTGGTTTATAGTTGGACAGGCTACAGCAGCAGAGCTCCTGCAGACACC
>JAPTYQ010000005.1:52779833-52790044 GCA_029814465.1 Ostorhinchus cyanosoma
CCTAACGGGAAGTCATGCTTCAAAAAGAAGAAAAGAAGTGGTTTGTTTGGAGGAGGGAGAGAACATCTGTGATTTCTCTTTGGCCAGTTTAGATATGCAGTTGGTTTAGTGTCATGTTTAGTGCACATGTTTCTTTTACCAGGAAAGAAAAAAAAACATGCAGGTTTTTTTTGTTGTTGTTGTTTGTTTTGTCTTTTAAAATTATGGCTTCACACCTCCTGTTCACATCTTTCTCAACTCCAGTCTGAAAGAAAGGATCAGTCTTTTCTCCATCTATGGCAGCGTGCAACAGAATGGACAAATATACATTGTAAAGAATGTTCTAATAAATAATAAAAACACAGACTTTTTTTTCTTTATCACAAAGGAAAAGCTCGCATTTGTGTGTACAATTCCCTAGAGAAGAGAGCAATGAAAAGCAGCAGACTTGAGAAAAAGATCACCTCAGTCATGTTTGCTTGTCTGTAAATTTGCTGGGAAGGGACTGAGATTCTCTGATTTCCTTCCCTCCTCCTTGGTTTTTCCCCTCCCCTTGTAAGGCTGTCAGGGCGTGTCCTGTGACCTCTTGACCTTTGTGCTGTGTGCATGTGTTTCAGTGTGAGAGAGTGAGAGCATGATAAAATGGTAAAGGGGTGAAGTTTCCCAGCTGCATGGTGAAGGGGTGGGGTGTGTACGTTTTCCCTCTGCGAGCTTTCAGTTTTGAAAGAAAAGCCACAAGCTGAAATAATGAGAGCTTTGTGTGTTTGTGTGAGGGAGAAACAGAGAGAGAGGGAAAGTAGAATAAGTGGATAGAGGAGGAAGAAGAGGAGACGCTGCTGTGGGGAATTAGGGATTAAAGAGAATCCACAACAGGGTCAGATAATATGGTCAGAAATGTCAGTCAGTATCAATGATTTCATGATAAATGTTGAGTCACTATTTAACCCGCGAGGACCCAAACATCCACTGTTGACCTAAATTATCTATTGATTTAAAATATTTAATAACTAATACTCATCCACTAGTCCTATCAATATATTTAACTAGTATAAAATATGGTTTGTCATCTTTTTATGGTCATCAGATATGAAGAAGCTCCATAGTGAATGTGTCTTCAACAACATTGATTCACCAGTAAAACCCATGGAGTTTAATAAATGACAGTGAATGGAGACTTTCAATGGATTTTACAGTCATTTCTTGATATCTTTGCTCTATGTTTTCTCTGTTTTACATAATCTTCGAATTTGCACAAAATACAGAGTATGATAGTATAACAATGGTCGACACTCTGGGTGTTTACTGGTTAATTTACCGTTTAAATTAAATGTCGTAAAGTTAAATGCATATTTCAACAACAACAAAAAAGAAAAACCCACCTCGTATTGGAAGAAAAAACATCTGATCTTAATTAAATCATGCAAGACTGATTCCAAATCTGAAATCTGAAATTGTGACTATAATAATAATAATAATAATAATAATAATAATAATAATAATAATAATAATAATAATAATAAGTTCCTATAGATGTGAGCATGTAGCCCAGTCTTGAATTGTTGCAAAATGTTTCAGTTGTTGTCTTGTTGTCTCACCATATTAGGGTTGAAACCCCCTGGTACCTGATTTTCACTTCAGAAATATCTGGAGGAAATTGTTCATTTGTTCATCGCTTAAATCAATCAAACTGGAGGGAAAAAATAATGTGTGAGTGGAAGAATCAAATTTTAAGTGACATTCAGCAGTAGGTCCATTATGCTTTTATCATGTCCTCAACTACATGATCAAAATTTGATGCTCTATGGTTGACTAGAACATCATGTCTATCTTCCACATGTGAAGCCCAGTCTGTCAGTTGAAAGGTGAGAAGAATACGGGATCATAAATTAGTTCTGGGCTCCAGTCAAAATTCCAGATTTTGCACCACATTTTTCATTCAAGTGACTATATATGGACTTGTCAGCAGTTCCATAAAGTAAAAGTCCTGCCATGTATTGGTTCCACTTGTTCATTTAACACAGGTGATTCCACAAATTATCCCCTCTATCTGGATGAGGAGTTGTGCTCATCAAAATGGGCTGGCTCAGTGAATGGTTAGAACAAATACATGGCAGGACTTTTACTTTATGGAGCTGGGATTCTCCACCACTGCTTGTCAGGGCTCAACATTAGCAGTGACGCAGTTTTTACAGCTGATGGGCCACAAGAACTCAAAATTAACTGGGCCTTCGGGCCATGGCTGATATGGGGGTACTGTACCTAATCTCGCTGGTGTCACATACAATTTTTACCCCCATATGTTTTTACCCCCTTAGAATGGTGCACATGATTCAATCCACTGTGGATGTGCAAGAGCATTCTTTCCTATGTAAACGTCTGGTAGTCATCCAGTAGTGATACTGTCATACTGAATTTTACCCCTGTGCAGATCGTTAATTTCCCTTGGCACAACAGCAGCTTAAGTGCCAAAATACATGAGCATTTTAGCTGGCATCAGTAACTGTGAATTTGGTGATCAAAATCATAACATAACTTTTTAAAGCCCCAAAACCAAATCAAAAGCCTGGGAAAGCAACAAAAACAAGAAGTACAGCAGCACAAAAGAAGAAGTTTGCTCAAGGATATGATCAACAGAGGAGAAAACAAGGTTTTGTCCCCACGTGGCCTGAACGATGGACTTGGCTAGATAAGAGGCACATTTTCTATTCAAAGAGAAATTATATTTTGAAAATTCTGCAGTTTACAAAGAAATCATCAAGAAACTCACATTAGTCAGCATTTGGTCCCTTGCTTGTCTATGTTAACAGTTCACAATTAACAAGGCAGTTCTTTATACTGTACACAAGGTGGGTTAAGGTTAAAGAGATGTCTATACTAAAGTCACTGTGCAAAGATGAGGTGGTATAAGGTGCATACCAAGCAGGCACATGCACCCTGAAATTAGGAAAAGCAGGTTATGAATCATGCATAATATTTTTTTGAATATAAAAAAATGCATAAAAACAACCCATTCACCGTGACAATTGTTTTCTTTTTTCATGGTTAATGACCCTGAAATTCATGTATACACACTAACGATGCTGCATCCTCTGTAGCTCATGGATCAGGGCCAGTGACTTTAAAAAGTTACTGTTGGGCCAGTGAGTTGAAAGGGTTAAAGTCAAGCCCGGCTTGTGCATAAAATCTTGACATGCCAGAGAATCAGTGTCCTTGATTTAAATACAATCCATTTCAAAATCATTGTTAACAGACAGCGTGTATACACCTTTTACGAACGGTCTTGAGTGCTTGTGTTGTGGATTATATAACTGCATTTTTCTAGACCACAAACTGCTTCTTCACTGTGTGAAACCATATAAAAATAGCTTCTGTGGTCGTTACCACACTACATAATCAATAAAAGTGTTAAGCTACTGAAACGTTACTTGATTCAGGAAATAGTGACATTAAGGTACTGAAGATTGTAGTTAGTTACTAGCGTTGCTACTTATAGCTACTGCCCAACACTGGAAATCAGGTGTTTTTTTAGGAAGTTCAACTATTCGCAGGCTTTTGAAAAACCTCAGCGAATTTCTGCCAAAATCACCAGGGGAATAAAATTTCCTCGACCCCAAACTTTCCCCGAAAAAAGTTCCTGGTAGGGAGGTAGGATGTTTTAGATTCCTTGGAATTCTTGAGGGACGGCGCTGTGAGCTGAAGAACACTGATTGGTGGACAACACTTGCAGTGTTCCACACTTCACTCACTACTGCTAAACTTGTTCATTCCATTTCTACAAGCTTCACTTCATTTGTGTTTTGATCATTTGGAAAATAGAGCAAAGAAGAGAAGATACAAGAATTGGATGACAGTGATGTTCAATGGTTGAATACAATCTTTTAAGTGTTTGAAGTTGCAAACCCAAAATGCTCTGAGTATATTGGGTCCTACAGCAATGGACTGACAGAAGATTGTGATGTACGAAGGTCACTGAATACTCTGAATATGTGTAATACACTGTACAGTGTATTAAGCTCCAAAGAGTTGGAGTTTGGTAAATGTGTTTGCTGAATCTGCCTAAAAGAAATTGGAGTCGGCAACTGAAAATGACTAAGCCTGATGTGAAAACATTTGCCTTAACTTTGAGGTGCAGTGGAAACACAAAGCATGCAGATTACCAGGAATATTTTTGACCCAGGTTAATAAGTTGGTAATAATAGTTACTAGGAATGTTGGTGGAAAAGGGGCTAATGACTTGGGATTGATTTGAATGATTGAATATTGACTGAATGATTTGAGACTACTTTTCGTGGTCAGAATGTGACTCAACAGACAGATCGGACCACTGACTCTGTATGTCACTAGCATGAATCAATATCAATTTCAGTTTGTGAAGTTGTCAGGTTCTGCTGCTTTGTTTGAGTCCTGTGGTCTTGATGCAGGAGATCAATGTCCCAGTAAAAGTGAGTGGTATTTTAATATGAGGATAATGCAAGAAATAAAATGAAAACCCACAACCCACCGACACCCTGAGACAGTGGAACATCCCAAAGCAATGTGGTCTATGCCATTCACTGCAGTGAGGAATGTATGGACTTATACATAGGAGAAACCAAACTACGCCCCCCCCCCCATAAATGCATGGTGCAACACAGGAGAGCCTCCACCTCAGAACAAGACTCTGCATTCCATCTTCACTTGGAAGACACAGGACACTCCGAGGACGACAGTGTCAGGATATTGGCTACAGAAGAGAAATGGTTTGAGAGAGGAATCAAAGAAGCCATTTTTCGTGAAAGTAAATAATCCTTCCCTGAACAGAGGTGGTGGTCTGAGACACTACTTATCAAAACCCTTTCATACCATTTGAAATAACATTCTCAAACAGTTTTCTACTAACAGACTTCCACACCTAGACTCACCTGAAACCAAAGTCCCCCTGAAAGATTTGGACAGTGGGCCTGTTTTTATTCCTGTTTAATTCCGCTTTAAAATGACTATGTAAACACCTAATTCTGGTTGAAAATGACTATTCCAAATTAAACTTAATTCTGAATAATTTCACTGGTTTATTCCACTCTTAATTCCGACTTAAATCATTCCTCGGACATATAAATGGTTAATTCTGCTTTAATGTTATTCCAGTCATTCTGCACATGCTCCTTGTCTCGTCCTGTCATGATGACGCACATATTCCGCTGCTGAAGTGAACTCTTCTGCTGCCGTCTTTGGTTCTAACATCATTCTCTTCTTCAGACGATCAAACTGAATTAGTCTGTTGATTCGGGCGAACTGCTGCTTCATAATTATTGCAAAAATAAATGCAAAGATCACACGTAGTATCCGGTCTTCCATGTTGCTAGTTGAAACAAAAAGAAACAGGAACTGGATGCGATTGTTTTCTTTGGGTAGATAAGATGTCACGTCCGTGTTCTGCCCAATCAGAATGCTCTGTACCCCCAGCTCTTAAAGCGGAATTAACTAAAGCGTTTCCATCTAAACACGAAGGAAATTACTTAAATTCCAAATTATTTTATTCCGAATAAATAATTTGGAATTAAAAAACATCAAGAAAACGTAGCCAGCGACCCACCGCTCTCACTAATGCCCCAGAAACTCACACAATACCCACCAACGACCCTACCCCTAGGGACACACCCTATCGATGACCCTAACACTTAAGTTCATTAGGATATGGATTAACACCTACACAGACCACTCCCCCTGCAAGTTTATAAGTCCAGTTGCACCCCACCAGTTATTAGAACTGAAGAAGTATCTTGGATGACAGATGGAATGTTTTCACATGAGCTAAACCAGTCCAGTAGAACCGAGAAGAATTACCACGGAGAATGATGGCCTGGGCAAATGAGAACCTGCACAGACAGATTTCATGGACGTCCATATATGACTTCCTATCAGTGCTCAATAGTTACTATATTGATATCTCTAACCATTTCCATTTAATAAGCCATCAAAATATGACCCATCATAAGTACAGGCAAATTTTTAATATTTCAAAAATCAAAATTTCTCAAAACTGTGAACAAACTCTGTAGACATTGTCCCAAGGAAGCTTGACATAAATCCAACAAGTAGTTAAATCAGAGAGAATGTTTGAAGAAATTGCTGATGAAGATGATGACAGCAACGAAGATGACGGACACAGCGCCTTCACAATAGCCCATGGTCTGTAGGTCAATGAGCTAGAAACCTTTTTAATCTAGACGTATAGCATAAAAGTATAACAACATTAAAGAAATGAAAGTGTTTAAATTCTAAACAAAATAAATCCTAAAGACAAAGAAAAATGTGCATCAGGATTAAAAGAAAACCTGTTTAATTGACCGACCCTGGTAAATGCCAATGTGAGGGGAGGCAAAACAAGGCTTATGAGATTGGTCAGAAGGTCAGATGGTGGTCAGAGGGAAGTTCAAGGGGAAAAAAAGAGGTTTGCCTGGTCAGTTTTGTCATTATTTTCAATGTAGATCCTTTGCCAGGCAATCCCCACCTGACTTTGATAGGATCCTCAAAAAACACAGCTTTTGGGATCCTAAGACTAGATCTCCCACCTCCTTTTCTCTCTCCTTGCTCCTTCCCTCCATATCAAAGAGGGATGGATTATAGAGACTGGTGTGGAGATTTCAGATGAGTTTAAGGGCACAAAGGCTGGATGGATCAAAGCATGTGTTATTAACGCCAGGCTTCAACTTAGTCAGCTTAATGTCATCAGTCAGTTTCACTTCTCTAAGACCAAACTGGGTAAAATCTTTCTCCTCTTGTCCTGCGACCTGTGATGATGTGAAGTTGAATGGTGGGACCTGAGGATCTGTTTTAGTCTTGGGGTCTCATGTAAAGAGTGGATGTTGAAAGGGTCAAAAATGTCTTCATGATGTGATATCGTCGTCGTTACTTGGAAGACATTTATGTATTTTGATACCTGATTATACACATTTGGCAAGTTTTATGACTCTTAATCAAACACATACAAAGAGGCCTGACTGTGCTGTATTGTGTCGACTCATTATCTGAACTGATGTATATTTTTATAATCTGTAGTTTGTTTTTATCTTTTCTTTTTAAGAAGCATCCCTAATAAGGAGGTGTTGTCAGTATGTCTCCATCATGTTAAAAACATCTCATTCTCTTTGACAGAATGTCAGAAAATGTGGCACAAACGTTAACTTAGATGCAAGGAGGACACTTGTGGAAGCCAAAGGTCAAAGGTCATAGCCACTGTGAGCTCATGTCTGTCCAGTTTTATGAACACAATGATTCAGGAATGCCTTGAAATGTCTTTAGATTTGGCACAGTCTTGGACCCAAGGATGATCTGATTAGATTTTGGTGGACAAAGGTCAAAAGTCAATCTGGTTGTGACCTCAGAAAGCAAATATTTGGCCAATAGTGCTTTAAATGGAGAGAAATGCATGACCAGGTTATGATGTAAGATCTGATGTATTGGGTTGAACTTTCAGCACTTGCTTGTTTATTTTTGTCCTGCTGAAGAAAAAGATCAAAAATAATGTATAAAAAAAAAAGATATACCGTCTCATGCTAATACAGAGCACAAGTTTAAAGACCCCCCTTAAAACGACCCCGCTGTGCAGAGGCTACAACAGCAGCTGTGTTCAGTGCTGTGTTTCATGTTTGAATTAGGAAAAGTTTCAGGGTAGATTGAAACCTTCACCTGCCTTTTTTTAGCAGGATTTATAAGCAAAGAAAACAGAATACTGATATTTCTGCTTCGTGGAGGATTAGAGTTTAAGACAGATATATGTGTAGATGCTGGACTGATATTTATATCATCCATGGAGCAAGCTGAGGGGTTGGCACTGATAATACACTTCCATTCAGTATTTCCATGTCAGTACTTAGTTTTATTGTCTCCTCTTATTTCAGTGTTTGCTTTAGGACATACGTGTTTTGATGATGATAAACCAAATTTATTTAAAAAAAAAAATAGAAATGTCTCTTGATCTACAGTACATATAAATTCATTTAAATGACAGGATTAAAGGGGATGAATACAATTTCGTTTCCCTCCATCCTCCCGTTTGTAGACGAGCCAGCTGCTTTTGATTTCTGCAGTTTGTGAGGCTTTTCAAACTGCATCAAGTGACTACAATGTTGAAATTGATTTTTTCCCCTGGCGTTTTTTATCACCAGCATAGAAATGCTGATTTTGTTGCAGTAACCACACAATCAATGTTTCCACCGGAACTATTTTCCTGTTGGGAATACAGCCTTGTGTTAAAACAGTTAGCAATTATAAAAATGTACAATTTGGACAGTGAGACATGTTTGTCTTTTGGCTGCTGGCTACAAGCAGTAATGGACTGAGATAGAAAACACAAACAAACAAAAAAACACCCATGATGGACCTTAGCTCAGTTATTTTGGTCTTCAGTGCTTTTCAGTGTCTCGCTGCTCACTGTTAAAATAAGGGGGGGGGCATCTTTTCTTTGTGATGCTGCAGAAATAAATTCTCACACTCATTTTTACTCTAAGCTGTTCTTTCATCATCAGACTCTGTTTATTCCTAATCTGCCATAATCACATTTTTTAGCTCAAATAACAGAGGTCTGGGGAAGTTTGTCGTAAAGATCTGGGATAATTAGACCTTTAAAAGAAATATAAATGATCAAGTTTGAGTCTGAAGCAGAATTTTATTACAAAATTATAGTTCTAGTTTGTTTGTTCACTTGAACAGGACATTTTTCCCTATGCAGTCACAAAACATGATTTTATATACATTTTAATGAAGATCAGTGGTTCATTTATCTTATATTGTTAATATATTCAAGATTATTGATAGAGAAGTTTGTGAGTTACATGTAGAACAGACATGTAATATCTGATTATCCAGACACTGATGAACATTCTGCTAGTAGAGTGACATTGACCGTCTTAACTACAGGAAGAAAATCTGGTGGAATTCCACCCAAATATCCTTTTAAGATGTTCATTTAGCTACAGAGACATCTCACTGCTTCTACTCATGAGGATTAGCTGCAGTCAGTTGGTTTTAGGTGGTGGTTTGTGTCATAGATAATATTTCTTAAATTCTACTGAAATAATTCTGATCAGAGGTTTCAGGTTTAGTGTTTACGTGGATGTTGTTCTAATAAGATGTGTGTTTACATGCTCAGTGCATTTAATTTAACGTCACAAGCTGACAACCTCGCAAATTCAACTTAGTATTTATTCTTGACAGAACATGCCGGTGAGCTAGAAGGCCATTGGTCCTATTTTTTACGATAAAAAGGATTAAAGTGGATTTACAAATTCTGGGAAAAATATTTTCCTCATTACCAGTCTTCTAACTTTCAAGGATTTCAACAATCCTTAAATCTTTTACAGTCCCCAACAAAAGCTACATTTTGTTTTACATGTTTTGGTCATAGAAACTCATTGCATACTACCACACATTAAAGTCCTACCCACTAGCGCCACCTCGGGCCGAATACGCCATTTACAACTTCTCAGTACCGTCCCAGGAACCTCGATCTCATCCAATATCTGGTGTCTCGCAAGAAACGTCATGGTTTGTGGCAGTACCACACAAACACACCTCCAGCCGGGTACCGCTGGTTAACTGTAAACATAAGCCATCCATGCCTTCATTTCAGAGTCATTTACAATGGCAGTGCCGGCACAGATACATTCTCATACTCTATGTATTTTAGTGGATTTATGCTCTTGATGATGCTATTGGTTGGAACAGTGTTTACTTGTTTATGCACATTTTATGAATGATGCCTGGATGCTTGTTGGCTAGTGGAAATGTTGGCATTGTAATCCCAGTTTTTTGTGTCCCATAGGTGTATGTTTGTTCAGTTTATGACATCGCTCTTTGTCTGCTTCAGGAGTGTGTTTTTATTACTAGACACAGAGTTTTGTTAGTTTAATCTAGTTTTTGTCAGATGTACGTATGTAGTTAATTATCTGACCCATGTCTAATTGGTTTCATCTGAATAGCGAGTGGCAGAATAATTAACCTTGATGTTCAAACCCTGAACAGACCCCACCTTTTGAGGATAGTGGAGTTTAGCTCCTTAACATTGACTGTTGCAAATTTTCATCAAACTGTTTCCATGCTGGAGGAGGTGTCTGGGAAGAGGGATGTCTGGGCATCCCTGCTTAGACTGTTGCCTCCGTGACCTGCCCCCAGATGAGCGGAAGAAAATGGATGGATGGATGGATGGATGGATGGATGGATGGATGGATGGATGGATGGATGGATGGATGGAT
>JAPTYQ010000005.1:52792153-52802855 GCA_029814465.1 Ostorhinchus cyanosoma
GATGGATGGATGGATGGATGGATGGATGGATGGATGGATGGATGGATGGATGGATGGATGGATGGATGGATGTTTCCATTGAGGAATCAGCCAAGAAAGAAATATCTGAACACTGAAAAAAAAATTGTGGCATCAATAAAACTATTTCCATCTCCTGAGATGGGAAAATCTATTTTATTACTTTTTTATTACTATTGACTATTATGCCTTATGTCACAAATTTGCATCTATATTTCTGTGTTTTATGTGCTATAGTCAAATTAACAGTGTTCACTTAAAGGGGTCACATTTTCCTAAACCCACTTCTATTAGTCTTTGGTAGACTTATTTGTGTATTTGGGAATCCTAATAGTTCAAAAAGTCTCCACCCTCATCGTGCTGCAAAGCTATTTTTCTGTTTAGTTCAGCAAAAATCAAGTGGATTTCTACAACCTGTTTTCATTTCTTCAAAATATTTTGCGTCTATAACTAGTTACATCAAGACATTTGCACATTTAAGATCAAGACTTCTGATGAACTTTTCTCCGAGAACATTATATTTGTTTGCCAGCAGCAGTGGTTGTTGTCCTTATTGGAAATATGTCCAAACTCCGAACCAATTACCTAAAATGTTCAGTTGTTGGTAATGAACGCAAGTCACTACACCGACCTCTGGCCTCTGAACATGTAATAAGGGCCTGGGTGAATTTTATTTTTCATGGGAATATCCCTACACGTGAGAAAATCCCTACTCCACTTTGAAGATGAGTGTTTTAGCGACCTTGGGAAACATAAAGAGGGATTTGCCTTAAAACTGCCTTTAATCGAGGGGTCAGTTCTAACTGTCTATAGCAATGGTGGAGACAAGTGATAAGTTACACTCAACAATAAAAGATTTGTTAAATACAAATGTTGGCAAGGGAATATATACTAACTTCAACCACCACGTTCATCATGTAATAAGTTAAAACTATATGACAAAAATAAGAGAATAAATAAAATACAGGCTACATGTTCTTGTATGGTTGTCAGAGTAATAATCGTGTAAAATATAAAGTCATTGTAATAGAACATAGCCCATATACTTATAGCTTTTTGTGAAAGGTAGACAATAAAAAATAATGAAACAAACCATTGAGTTGTGTTCATTAGAAGTAGTGGTTGTACAGGTTCTTCTTCACTGTCCTTGTGCTCCAGGTCAGACCGGCTCATACCTATAAGGCTGAAGTTTGCTGTTATTGCCATTATTAATTACAAATTCTTATCAATTATAATTTCCAAAAACTTTTGGTATTGCTAGACCAATGTTCTGTATCTTGACACTACAAAGATGGCTGAATGGGACAAAGAAGCACGGTCAACAACTTGGAAAGGGTGGGATGTGAAGCGGCTAATTTGCATTTAAAGGGCCAGTGCTCAAAACAACCTTTCTCGTGTCATTACTCAGATGTAAGGTCGAAGATGGGCCTTTGGAGTTGATTAATGAAGAATTCAGACCCAAGCATAGCATTTTCAGTTTTTGTAGACCACTGGAAAATGTTTTAAAATGCATAATTCTGTTTTAAAAAGCAAAATATGACCCCTTTAATTTGAAAACAAATATACAAATAATTTTTTTAACATACTTGTATATAAATTCATGCATTAAGGAGTTAGTGAAGTAGAACAGGTCAATGATAGACCAAAGTCACCTGAAACTCCTGGTTTAAGCTGAAGTTTCAGGATGTTCAGCTAATATAGCCCATTAAAGTCAAAGTATTTGGTCTTGTCTATATTCAAAAGAGTCTTTACGTTAGTTTTCCTCTAAATATTTAAAGTTTCCCTCAAAAATGGAATGAATGCAGATAATGGACTGATGTGAATTATCTCTGAATACATGCTGCTATGTGTGGTCATATTCAGTGACATGTTTCCTGATGCTTACTGCTGATGTATCTAGAGCTGTATATGTAAACCTGCAGTGAAAAAGTGTGCTCTTATGTCCTAAGTGCTCTATAAGGACCACACAGGGGACCGGCATGCCTCCTCAGCACGGTCATGAATGAACTGCTGCTTGGCCTGGAAAGCCTCCTCATCTCTCCCTCTTCCTTCCTTCCTTAGAGAGAGAGTGAGAGGTCTGCTGTTAGGCTGTGTCTCCCTCTCCTCCCCTCTAGTGGCAGTTAGGAAGCCCTGTGGAGCCTCTCAATAGCTCCCCTCCCTCCCACCTCCAAACCCATTCACTTCTAATGAGGTGCTCAAGTGTCTGTGGCTTAACATGAGGGTCAACACCATAGAAATGAGCCCTTTTACAAAGCTAGGTCCACCACAAATGCAAAGTGATGAATGATATCATGCTTTTATATTTTAGAGGTGTTAACACTTCTATGGATTCTCTACTCTTGATACTTGTGGAAAATTGTGTAAAAGTAAGACCGCAAAAACATTTTTTATTCACATAAAGATGAAAATATGAGGGGGCTTCAGAAAGTTCCTGGTAAAAGGAGAGTTGGAAAAAAAGGTTCAAGTTATGATCATTCTATTTTTTACATGTGATCCATCTAGGTTAATACATTTCTGCAAGTCCATCTGCTTAAAAATAAGGGCAATGTGATTTAAACCCCGTCAAGCTATGTTTTTTTTCTGCAAACTTTTTGAAGCACTCTCATATACAGTGTAAAGATAAAAAGCAGGCCTTTGAAGGAGATTCCTTGCAGTTGTTTGTGTGCAAAGTGTAATGGGTAGTGTATTTGGAGGACCCACATGCAACACACTCAGGTAAAAAGCCAGAAATGTTCTTTATTATGAGTTTAACACACAGATTCTGACAGACGGGAACAAGGACAGGAAATGGATTCTGACACAAACAGGTACACAAGCGGGGAACAGAACTGGGGAAACAGAAAGCAGCTTCAGCACCAACTTACTCTGAGCTGGATCAGTTCCCCTCCTCAGTTGAATGGCCCGAGCCCGTGCTGCCAGGTGGCAGCCCAGCAGTTGACCACCCCTCCTCGACAGGCAGGGAAGATGCCTAAACTGTCGGGTAGCACTAGATACCTCACTAGGTCCATCAGGCTTAGGCTCAGGCGGAGGATTGGGCTCAGGAGGAGGATCGGACCCTGGTCGTGAACCCACTGGGCAGGCACCCTCTGGACTGGGCTCTGGACTGGAACTGTCTGGGCAGGCACCCTCTGGATGGGGCTCTGGCCAGGCTGGTCACTGGACAGATGGCGGTCAGGCTGGTCACTGAGCGGACAGTGGCTGGGCTGGTCACTGGATGGGTACCCTCTGGAATAGGCTCTGGATGGATGGCGGCCAGTCAGGTCACTGGAGGGACGGTGACCTGGCCCCTCTGGACTGGAACCAGTGACCGAGCTGTAACCAGCCAGGCTGAACTCTGGGTAAGTGGGAGGCGGCAGCAACTGGACTGGAACCCTCTGGGCCGGAGGCAGAGGCCAAGCATGAAGCTGGTGGCTGGACTCAACCTGGGGATGGATCATGAACTTTGGACTGGGGCTGGCCGCAAACTCTGGCTGCTCAAGAATACCCATCCAAGGTTTGGATACTTTGCTGGGAGGAGCAGAAGGCAGAGGTATAGGTGGGTTTGTAGGAGCAATGGCTCAGAGAAGAGCAGCTTGAGATATGGCAGCCATGAGCTGCTGCACCTGCAGTGTTAAGGCAGCCATAATGTCCTGATGCCACTAGAGGGTGCCTTCTAAATGCCTCCAGGCAGCTGAGAGCTAATTGAGTGTGTGCTGAGTCCATTCTTAACCAGATTGTTCTGTAATGGATAGTGTATTTGGAGGACCTACACGCAACACACTCAGGTAAAAGCCAGAATAATGTTCTTCATTATGTGTTCCACTCATGGATTCTGATGCAGGACTCTGGACACCGACACAGACAGGAACACAGACTGGAACAGATTCCGATACAGCCAGGTGCACAGGCGTGGAACAGAACTCTGGGAAAACAGAAAGCAGATCTCTAAATCCTTAGACAGAAGGTTGGGTCAGGTTTCTGGGGCAGAGACAAGGAGGCGTTTGCCCATATCAAGCAGGGTTGGAACCAGGAAAACAGGTGCAAAAGAATGCTCGATAGTCCAGCTAGAAGGGAGAAAAATCTGGCAAAGAGTTGCTGAGCCAGAGCTGCTTACATGCTGGACAGCTGATAAGACACACCTGTAGCACCAGATGTACCTGATGTTGCTGATGAGGTGAGGCAAGGTAAGGGAGAAGACAGCAGTTGGGAGTCCAAGTTGAAAATATTTGTAGTCGAAGAGGTGCGGCAAAGTGAGGGAGGAGACAACTTCGAAGCCTACTGACACAAAGAAAAGTGAATCTTTTATCATTAATGTACTGTCAAGACCACTGTAGCTTTAAAGGAAATAAAAGACAATATATTGAAAACTAGAAAAGCATTGGATGGGAAAAGATGCGGTTTTGTGTGGACATAGACTAAGCCTATAGCAGCATAACTAAGAGCAGCCTGAGCCGCCCTAACTATAAGCTTCATCAAAATGGAAAGTTTTTAGCCTACTCTTAAACATAGTGAGGGTGTCTGCCTCCCAGACCAAGGCAGCGAGGTGGTTCCATAATAGTGGAGCTTGATAGTTGAAAGCTCTAGCTCCCCGCCTACTTTTGGAGCTTCTACGAACCACCAGTAAGCCTACGTGTTGAGAACATAGTGCTCTAGATGGATTATATGGAACTAAAAGCTCTTTCAGATAAGTAGGTGCCTGGCCATGAAGGGCTTTATAAGTGAGGAAGAGTATTTTAAAGTCAATCCTAGCTTTCACAGGGAGCCAGTGCAGAGAAGCCAATACAGGAGAAATCTGGTCTCTGATACTGGTTCTGCTCAGTACATGAGCAGCAGCATTATGTGTTAATTGAAGAGTCTGTAACTCTGTAAAGCCTGAACCATTAAATAATTGACAGAAAGTTTCAGTTCTTTGAAACTAGAGCCTTTATTGGTCCTTCTGAACAACCCCCCCAAGGTTTTTCAATTTCCATGTATGAGTTTCAATTTTGTATCATATTTCACACATCCAGTCTCAATGCTAAAATATTACTTTTGAACAAACAAAAATATAATAGAACAAATTCCCACCCCCTGGTGGATTATCCATGTATTGTATGTATCCCTAACCCCTCTGGCTCCTCCTCCTTACTGGGCTTTTGTTGCGTGGGGCATTCACTTAGCAGTAGGTCATTGGGGGCCATTTTCTTGATATATTCCTGGATGTTTGCCGTTTCCTCCTGGACGGTAGCTCTTACCCCCCTCCTTTCACTTTGTGTACAGCCTCACGATGCTGAACTGGGTAAAACCCTAAATGCATGGTAAGTAGCTTTCTTGTCTTGATATCAGTGGCTTGTATATCTTCCAGTGGCCAGGACATTATCTCAGCGGGGTATCTAATTCCTGGCAGGACATAGGTGTGTATGGTCTGGATCTTATTTTTGCCATTCAGCTGATTTTCCAGGACCTGCCTTACCCTCTGTAGGTATTTGGCTGTGGCTGACCTCCGAGCGGCCTCCTCATGAGTACCATTTGCTTGCGGGATCCCCAGATGTTTGTAACTCCTGCATGTCTGCAATGTTCCCTTCAGGTAGTTCAACCCCTTCAGTTGTGATCACCTCTCCTCTTCTAGATACCATCTGCCCACATTTATTTAGTCCGAATAACATCCCAATGTCTTTGCTGAAGATTCGAGTGAGGTGAATCAAGGAGCATGCTCATTCTTGTCATACAGCTTGATGTCATCCTTGTAGAGGAGGTGGCTGATGGTTGTTCCACTTTGGAACTGGTACCCAAAGCCACTCTTTGCAGTGATCTGGCTGAGGGTTTAGGCCTATGTAGAATAGCAGGGGGGACAAACATCTCTTTGATATATGCCGCATCTGATGCTCACCTGTGCAATGGGCTTTAAGTTGGCCTCCAGACTCATGTTCTAAAGCCTCATCAAGAGCTGGATGAACTTTCCTAGAGTCCTGTTGATGTTATACACTCCACTCCACTATCCATGTGTGGCATTAAGTCATAGGCTTTCTTGTAGTCAATCCAGGCAATGCACAGGTTGGTGGTCAGTCTTGGGCAATTACCCTGTGTGTACCATCTCTCACTGAGGTTGCTACCATAGTAACACTCCATCAGCACCATGTTCTCTTCCCTGCTCCATGAGTGCCTTGTTTCAGTAGCCAATTTGACATCAGGATGTCCTGGTTCCCCAACACCCGACACAGACCTTGTTGTCGCGGGCAATGTCCGAGCTGGTATGGCTCTTTCATTTATTGTAACACTCATTCTGAGGTATAGGAATATAGCATAAAAGGCCCATCTGGATCCATGTTTCGATATATATTCATACAAACATGCTGGGGAAAAAAATATAAAATTCTCAGTTAAGTTTCAGCACCATAAACTTGTCACAGCTGCAGTATTCAAACACGTTTCAGCTGAACATGTAATAAGTACACTGATTGTACATTCAGAAGCTAAGCTCTAGCACCATAAAATTACATAGTACTTTAAGTGGGCGGTTTTGGTTTAACATTTTGCTGGTTGTTGAATCAGTTAATCCATCTGGAATACATTTTAGGTGACGTTATAAAGTCATACAAATTTACTCAAATGCCTGCATGTGAATTTGCTTGCATATTACTTAAAAAAGTACCTATAGTCTATTTATACTTTGATGCCTTGTAAGTGAACTGACAATATTAAGTCAGAATATTTTTTCTTATTAAAAATTAAAACGCAAAACAAAAATGCAAAAAAAACTAGGTGCCTTAAGATGAAAAAGGAATGAAACAAATGCGAAAGGTTAGGGCTTCTGGCCAAGTGTCAGGACAAGCTTGTCCAGGACAGCCAGAAAACCAGTCTGGAACTCCCTCCCTTGCTGTCTTGCATTGTGCACATCCTCTTGGAGAGCATGGTCGTCCTCTAGTTTCTTATAATCCTGCTTAAGATTTTTCAGCTTTTCTCTTATTTGTTTAGGCGTGTCTTAACATTTAGCTCTGCCAGCTTGTTGGCTAATTTTACATGAACTCGATCGTTTTGTGTCATCAATTCAAAGTCCCTCTGAATTTCCTCCTCCGCAAATACGCTCAAAGCCTGGACCTCGTCATCCATCCACTTGTCGTAGCTTCTGTTTAGGTTCATTTTCTGAATTATCAAAAGATGAAGCTTGTGGAAATGAAATAAACAAAACAAAGTTTGCTACCTCACAGTGGCTTAATGGTGGTTGAGTGGAAAGCTACAAGTGTAGTCCACCAAATCAGCATTCTCTAGCACACAGCCCCACTCCCCTAGAATTCCAGGTAATCTGAAAAGTACTACTTCTGTACCTGGAACTTCTTCTGGGAAAGTTTTGGGGTGAGGGAAATATTTTTACCCTTGTAATTTAGGTGGAAACACACCAGGGTTTTTCAAAGTTCCTGGTAATGCCAAAAGTTTCTATACTAGAAAAGGGTCTGTTGCTGGTTTAATTTATTATTTGGACTCAAATCAACACCTGAATAAACTGATTGGGCAGCATTTCTACAATGCAAAAGTGCTGCCTCAATCCATTAATTTGCATATGTCCATTGGTTTTGAATAGGAAGATATATTAGTTTCAGTTCCTCGAGGTTTGTCAGAAAAAGTGGGCTCAACACCTCTGATTAAAGGTGTTAACAATGAGTCTTTAATACAAATTTTATGATGTAGAGCAGTTGACTCATTATTAAGGTGGGAAGGCTGAGGATGATTTTGAAGCAGACATGTTGTGTTGGTGTGTTCTTTCTATTGCCTCTCTGCTGATCAGTATTCATAACGCTTTTCTCCAGTGGTGGGAAGGCTAATTTTGACTTGTGAAAGGATATGTTAAAGAGACCCAGTGTGTTCACACTGTTCACACTTTGACGCTTCAGTACGTGTACCTTAGTTTTGGAACCAGAGCTATTAAAACCACTTTTTCTCTACCGCGTAGACATTTACCACGTGAGATCAGGACAGAAGTGGGTAAACACTGAGATCGAGGTAACTCCTGTATCTTCTTCCCAACTGCTGGAACTGTTGGTGTTACAACTCCTCCCATCCATGCTGAGAGTCACACAAGGTTTTACACAGAAATGGGCTATGAAGGGATTACATATTTAAAATAATGCATTGATATAGAGGAAGTGACTAGCTTATTGTTGGTTGGGTTTTGAGAGTTTAGCCTATTTATTGCTTCCTGTCACCTGAAACGTGACCAGCGGACAAGAGAGACTGAAATAACAAACTGAATGACATTAAAAATCATAAAGGTGTGCAGTATATAGAAAGAGATGAACAATCACATCTTATTTCAACTCCTGCTATCCCAGGGTTGTTTGGTCTGGTGCTTATCTATATCATAAAAGCCAAGTGACCTCTGTGTGCATGCATGCATATATGTGTATCTGCTTTAAAACTGAAAAACTGGACAGAGCTAGCCTGTGCGTTTTGGGTCAAGGATCAGACAGACAAAGACAGTTTATTGATATGACCAATACTTTTGGAGTTATTTGTTATTTTTAAAATTATAATGGGCGTACAGGCGGCCTGCGGATGAGTTCATTCGCCGCCAGGACACGATGGGAGAACTGTGTCTGGCTGTGATCATACACTGGTTCTTACTGTGGCCTCCATGTTCAGTTCTGTGTAAAAGTCTTATGCTGCCTTCACATGCTACAGGGAAGAGTAAAATTCACAAACTGTCATGTACAGTCCTGTGTCAAAGTCTATGATCCACATCGATGTCAATACAAAACAAAATGAGGGCCATTCGATTTCTTCCTAATCTGTGTGTTACACCAGTAAGCTTAGTCAAGTCATCATTAATGTGAATGTGATGAAGTCATACAGCAGTGGTAAAATGGGGTTATGACCCCATTTTAACATCACAAATTTCTGGTGACCCCAGACATTTTTTTTTGATAAAATTAATTTGTTTTTGGTCATGTAACAATTTGCTATACTATGTTGTAAATAAACTTCAATATTAAATAGGGGTGGGCGATATGGCAAAAATATCATATCACGATTTTTAAAAAAATAAAATCACAATCTTGATTTTATGATTCTTTACACTGATCTTTGAGACTAATTTGTAAGTCTTTGAACAGTGCAACTAAGCAATTTCATAGCTAAAACATAGCTCTTAAAGAAAAAAAAAAAAAGATTTAGCCAAAAGAACCTTCCAGAACATTTTTTGATATCAATGTGCAATTTTGCCAACTTATGCCAAGAATATAAATATACTAAAATGTGAACAACAACACTCTGATTAAGTGCACTCTTGAACATAGAAACTGAACTGCACTTGGCTTTTGAGGTAGCTGTCAATAAACATGAAAAGTTAAAAAAAAAAAAAGAAATACAGAAAATACTGTTTGGATGCTGTCTCTTCAACTGATTGAACAGGTTCGTAGTGTAGACATACCTTAAGAGTATAACACAACCGACCTGTATGTGTATGAGGACTCACATCCTGCCCCTCAGATTAAAGTTTACAAACATAGGTTAAAGGAAAATTAGCGGTTCAACAGTGGGAGCCTTTTAAAGGCTCCTACATACTGTGTGTGTGAGAGGCGTTCACTGTCTGTACACTGTCCGCGGACGTTGGAGGTTTCAGTCAAGTATTCCAATTTCACATTTAAAAACAGGTTGATGTGCGCGGACGTCCATGAGTCAAGTACGTCCAACTCTGTGAGGGCCGAGTCTTAAGTTATGATTGACTTGCCCTGCCATTTTAAGTTTCACTTTCACTGTCGTTGTGGGGTTCGTTTAAATTAGTAAATGATCATCTGGACCCCTTCATTCATACCTGGCAGTGACATCCAACCCATCTGATATTATTCAGATAAAGTCCAGGTATAAATGAGTGGGTGGTTCAGACCACCTGTGGAGCTACTCAGAAACATGTGTCCACATTAACAGAAACCAGTAACTTCTCCTCACCATCACCACATTCAGCTATGTAAACAGAAGTAAACACATGCAAACAGGGACTTCCTGTGTTTGCAGATAAACTGGCTTAGTTCTGGCAAGAAACTGTCGCAATGTTAAAACAAATCAGGAAAAACTGATGCATAACATTCATTCTCTATTCATTTTGGAAGTCACAATAATCTAATGTTAAAGCAAACATTATGCATTATTATCATAATTCATTTAAATCATCTCCCAAACACTACTTCATTTAAGTCAGTAGGTTGTTCACCTTAGTGATGTGAATACCTGTATAAAACACTGTCTGAAAACGCTGTTCAACAAATTCATTTGAACCATTCAGGACCTTTAAAACTGTATGTGGATGAATGGAGACAGCAGGAGGCATTTTAGAAAACTGTCTCCATTTATATCCATTTAATGGGGTTCTGCAGAGAATTTGTTGTTCACTGTGTTTATTATTATTATTATTATTATTATTATTATTATTAGTAGTAGTAGTAGTAGTATTTGTATTAGTAGTAGTAGTAGTAGTAGTAGTAGTAGTAGTAGTATTTGTAGTTGTAGTAGTAGTATTTGTAGTAGTAGTAGTAATAGTAGTAGTAGTAGTAGTAGTAGTAGTAATAGTAGTAGTAGTAGTAGTAGTAGTATTTGTAGTAGTAGTAGTAGTAGTAGTAATAGTAGTAGTAGTAGTAGTATTTGTAGTAGTAGTAGTATTTGTAGTAGTAGTAGTAGTAGTAGTAGTAGTAGTATTTGTAGTAGTAGTAGTAGTATTTGTAGTAGTAGTAGTAGT
>JAPTYQ010000005.1:52802955-52814685 GCA_029814465.1 Ostorhinchus cyanosoma
TAGTAGTAGTAGTAGTATTTGTAGTAGTAGTAGTATTTGTAGTAGTAGTAGTAGTAGTAGTAGTAGTAGTAGTAGTAGTAGTATTTGTAGTAGTAGTAGTAGTAGTAGTAGTAGTTGTAGTAGTATTTGTATTAGTAGTAGTAGTAGTAATAGTAGTAGTAGTAGTATTTGTAGTAGTAGTAGTAGTAGTAGTATTTGTAGTAGTAGTAGTAGTAGTAGTAGTAGTATTTGTAGTAGTAGTAGTATTTGTAGTAGTAGTAGTAGTAATAGTAGTAGTAGTAGTAGTAGTAGTAGTAGTATTACAGTTAGCTTTTTAGTTTTATTTTGAGTAAAGTGTTGGAATCCAAACAGTCAGTTGTGATTTTATGGGAGACTGAATGTGCTGTCATAACAAAGTGTGTAAAACTGTTCAGGAGGCTGCGTCCCATTCGTTTATTACTAGTGACTTGTATGAAAACACGTTGCTGTGGAAGCAGTGTTTGTCTAATTACTTAAGGTTGTGGATCATCACTGGCTTTTTTGACGGTCAGGTTTGGTGAAAACAAACACATTGTTCTGTCACTTTGAAAGAACACTATTCTGTTTAACTCCAACCCTTTTCTCCTTTTTGTTGTCATTACTTTTACAGGTTTACTACCTCTTCTTAATGCCTTTCCTGCATACTGCTAGTTCTGAATTTATTACTAATTCTTTTGAATTTCCCCTGAGAGATTAATGAAGTTAATCTGCATCTTTATCTTTTCTCACTTTGGAGCCCACATTGTTATTAAGCTATGACACACTTTTATATAACCCAAACCAGGCAAATGTATTTTTAAAGAACTGGCTAGTAAGTAGATTTACAATGTCATCATGAGGTATTTTATCCTTTATCAAGAAAAAGGAAGGGTCAGCGTGTATGCATGGATTAGACTAGTTCTTCTGTTCAACATGCGGCGGAAATACAACTAAAGTGGATCACATACAAAACTGACCTGATTTAGCATCAAAAACAAAAAAACAAAAAACAAAATCATGTTTTAGCTTGAAATATGAAAATTAAAATATGAATAAAACTACATTAAAATAAAACTCATAAACTATTTTAGAAGTGTGAGGCATCGTCTTTGTCTTCATTAGCCATTTCTTCCACTATCAGATGGGTTCATTTTTTTTTAAATAGCGTAGCTTTTGGAATTTTGGTGAATTTTTTGGGAAATATTTGAAATTTGCTTTTAGGTGTAATGGGCAACAGTGAGTAAATGTTATTAATATATTCATTGCATACATTCATTTGTTTTTAGTTTTAGTCATTCATTTATCCATCTCAACTCATAGTTACTGATCTGATATATGGCAATGTAAAATAACCAACTCAGAAGCATTCCAGTGTATTTTATTGTTTCTTTTTTGTATATCCACACATTTTGCGGACGCTTTCAGTGCTCGTCTATGGTCTGATTGTGGTTCACGACCCACCAGATGAGATAACCGTCTCTGGTCCATCACTCCTCTGCACCTCTACAAACACATGAATTCCAAAGTAATCTCATTCTGTTGCTCTTGATGATATAATAAGCCGGGTTAGATCCTCTACAGTCACTCTAATTGCACCATTGCCTCTGTATTAATACAGTAAATACCCTATAAATTATAAATTACACTGCCAACATGCTGTTAAAGTAATGACAAGAACTGGAATCACGCACAGCATCACTTCATATCAGCACTGGACTGACTGGTGAGATGCTTAATAAATTAAGAAGCTTATACATCATGTCTCTTAACTGAATTAAAAATAAATGAATTGCCATGGAAATACATCGAAAATGTGGAAATGTTAATTACGGTCTGTCAGTAGCAGTATTTGAGCTGTGTTTAACTCTGTTAACCGCTGTGTTTCCTTGGAATGTCATAGTGTTCTAAAATAATACATTGAGTTATATCTATTTGTTTTTTCACAGTATTTATTTCTCTTATTTCCTTTATGTACATTAGAATTCCCCTTACTCATGACTAGGTTTGTCTCAGTTATTACATAATTATTACAGTTATTTATGTAATTGTGATCATTTTACATGACTATGATGGTAAAAAAAAAAATCCAAACCAAAAAAAAACATCTGGGTGTAGCTAACAAAAATAACATATTTATTTATTTATTTTATGGAAAATAACTTATTTAGATTTAGTACCTTGGTCACATATTTCAGTAATGGAATTAGTACATGTAAATCATGCTATATCTGCCATTTTCAGCTTTTACTAATAAAAGGCAAACAGAAATAGTTTAGTTTCAGTTTATATAGTCAGACCAAAACTTATTAGACTCATACTTGGTGGCATTAAGTTAAATCAGGATGAAAAAAATTACATCTTCCATCTGCAGATCTCTTCTGTCAGTCCAAATCAAAACCATTTGCCATAAACGTAGATAACATAATTCATGCCATTATTGAAAAGCAAATTCCACATGGAGCCACAAAAGCAACAGAGTAACAGCCAGGACAGAATCTGAAAGAATCTGATCAGTGTTTGGTAACTGCAGCTGTCAGTCACATATTGAACCCACCTACATGTCTGAAAATGCCTATGATGAGACAAAACCAGGGTGTCACAGTCTCTGCAGCCTGAAAACACCAGCTAAGGGTCGGTGCCGAAGTGTCATGTCCGCTCAGACGACTTGAATCAGAATATACAGAAGGAAATTGTGGAATTTTTTTTAAAGACCCAGTGCAACTTTCGGTGCAGTTCCCAAATTAATTTTCCCACATGAATGATTTATGTGTTGTGATTCATCACAGTTATCTCTGATGTTATCCTCTGTATTTTGCATTTTTAAGTGAAAATTTAATCATATAATATCGAATAATTTACGATCATGTAGACGCCCATAAAAGTAAAGTTGCTGGTGACTATATCAGAAACAGATCAAACTGAAGAAAAAGTGACTTTTTCTGCAAAAAAACTCATTAGCTGAAGTGTGTTAATCAATGTTGTAGAAGATGACGGTGTTTCCACGTTCACTACAAAGTCTGGGTGATATGTGATGACCATGAAAATATGACAAACTGTATTTTACACCAGTTATTTACTTACATGGATTGATAGAATTAGTGGAGTTACTAAACATTTTTTTTATCAGTAGATGGTTTTAGTCACTGCTGCATGTTTGGTTCTTTATTGGTTAGATAATATCATTTTAATACAGTTATTTGCATGGTGATGAATCGTTTCAATGTCGTGACAGTTGCACTCATGAGAAGACAAAACATGTAACTAAGCGCGTGGAACAAATCTTTGTTTGCGTGAGGGAGTACGTTTCTGGGAGGATGTTAGTTCTCTTTACACTCCTCTCCCTTTGTTTACTTTTTTCTCTTCTTTCGTTAACCTCACAACTTCAAATGAGCCAACTCATACACAATATCTCTGTGACACTCAACACTGCTTTCCTCGCATTTTCTTCGAGCCGTCCTCTCCCAGTTGTCATTGGCAGCACAAGAGTGTTCCCACCAGGTCATCACCGGCAGCCACGGGACGCGCTGTGTAGCAATAATCGCTGAGTCCATATGAGTAATTTGTTCCTTCAAATCATGACATGATATATTCAGTGCAGATTGTTCTGTCTGCAGATTCTGAATTATTCTGCAAACTTCAGCCGCACGCACAGTGAGATGTAAGCCAGTTCTCTACTACATGTGCTCACACAGTTCCTGTTTGTACTTAAGGTTTTTTTTGTTTTTTCACAAGTCAAATTCCCCCATAGTCAGAGCCAGCGCTAGAAAACAAAGTGCTGTGAGTTTGGTGTGGGAAGGTTGTGTGAGAGTGAACTGAGATCTGCAGTGTTGACATGACCTGGTCCTGTGCCAGCCATCCGTACTTACCCTCCACTTTGACCTCAACTCAGGAGAGGCGGGGCTTTTTCATGCTGCAACTTGACTCGTTTGGTCCGACTAGTGTTGTTGTTGTTGGAGGGAAGAGGAAGCTGACGACCTATTACTGCAGGATACTCACACAGACAATCCCAGTTGCACCAGAAACCTTAACATTCTCTACTTAAGTTCATTTTTGTGCTTATGTTATGCACATATCCATATTTGAAGTTGTTGCTTGAATGCACACCCTCACACCCTGGTCCCTTCTCTTGCCTCCCTGCCTGACTCACTCCCACAACTATGCAAGCAACTCTAGTTCAGTCACTTAATTGATTCCAGATTTCCCCTCATCCCTTCACTCTCTCCTCCTCCTCTTCGCTGTCACTGCTGCCCCTTATGCTGTCCATCTTTCTGGGTCTCAGCGCCTACCATTTTTGCATGTAACTTTTTTTTGGTAATACATGTTTCCTATTTCCTGATTTAGTTGTGTGTGAGATGTAGCGCTTGACGGAATGGCTAAGAGTTTGCATCAGTTCTCTGGTGGTTTCATGGAAAATCACAGTTTTTAAATGTATTTTATTGGTATTACTTGGCCTTGGTCAACTGATGTGTATTTTAAAAGGCTGGTGTTTAGAGCAAGATAAAACAAAATGTCAATTAAATAGCTGATTTTATACATGTTTTTTTTTTTGTTTCAGTGGCACAAAAGCATAAAAACAAAAGAAGAATCAGAAGATAGTCGTCACACACTGTCCTGTGATTTCACAATCATTCATCCATAGTCATGTGTAATGCAGACTTTGAGGCTATAAAACTCCACTAATGTACTTAAAATGTAAAGTCTGGTTCAAACCTAAGAGTATTATCGGTCCTGTGCATTTTAATCTCTTGTGGACAGCTCAGAATGCAACCCCTGGACACATTCATGGTGCAGTAAGGACAGTCAGATCACCTCTATCAGGACACATTTGGAGGTGGTCTGGGACACTAACGTCCTGAGCACGGGTCGCGTAGGGAGGACGATTAGAGGACTCAGCTGACATACTCACCAACTGCATCACACTGGATGATTCAAAAAGCCCATAAAGGTGTAATAAGGATGTTTCATATGTAGTAAATATAATACCTGCAGTTCAGATAATCTGCTGTAAACTCATAAACATTCTTTCTTGAAGCACATGAAGATTCAGTCGCCGCATGTCATGAAAAGACCCAATAAAAGAAATAAACTAGTCAAAGTTATTGTATTGATATTTAAGATGCACTGATTGATTCACAGTGAGTAACAAACAGGAAAACCGTCCACATTAAAAGCAGTGAATTACCTTATTATTTTGTTCAACTTGAAATAAAAGCTTGCGTTGTGTTTTGGAGTTTAGATGGACTTGTTTATTTGCATATTTAGCTGGAAAGTTAGATCTGATCATAAATAATTACTGTAGACTAGAGCTGCAGCTATCGATCATTTTTGTAATTGATTAATCTATCGATTATTTTTTATTTGATTTAATGAAATGATGGTTGAGTAGGTGAAAAAAATATGAAAAATGTGAAAAAGCCATGTCTGAAAATAACAAATTTGTCCTTTATTCCAGAACCAGTGGAAATGACAACCACAAAAAGTATGAGAGTAAAAGGATATATATACAGTCGTACCCCTGCCACCCTGCAACCCCTGGGATGAATTTCTGTCAAACAAAACTTATGCTGAATATAATAATAATCAGAGGTGTTAAAGTCCTTTTAGTTCAGGGGTCACATACAGCCCAATATGATCTCAAGTGGGTTAAACAATGACAAGCCCAATGTTTCCTGTTTGATTTAATGTGAAAACGTTACATTAATCCTTTTACAAAAAATGCGAATAACTGGAACAAATAAGAACAACCTGAAATTTCTTTATCTTAAGAGAATTAAGTGGAATTTTTAACAATATTCTGCCTTTTACTAAATGTTTTGTGCATTTGTACGTTGTACGGCCAATGTGTAAATGATAATCTGAGGCATAATATTGATAAAATTGCACTTATTTTTCTTAAGACATTTTAGATTGTTCATGCTATTTATTGTTAAGTAAACTTTGTAAATGTAAACATTTTCATAATGTAATTTTACTATGTTATTATTTTACTGGTCAGGCCTGTTTGAGATCATATTGGGCTGTACATGGCTCCAGAATTAAAATGAGTTTGACACATCTGACATAAGTGAAATACAGATATGTTCCAATTGTTTCAGGGTTGTTGCTTTTCCTTAACATACTGGGTTGTGACTTGTAATAATTCACTGGACTTTTACTAGAGTTATTGTGTTAGCTGACAGATGAGAACCAGTATAAGTTAATGTGTAAATAGCAGCAACTGTGACCAGAGAGGATTTACTGGGTTTGATAAGACGACTGCCAACAATTAAAACTTGAACCAGAAGTTGTAAACCTAATCTGTTCCTGGAACAAATAAAAGCAATACACTGAGTCACTATGCCTCCAGTTGCAGGTTATAAGATTTGTAATCTTTTTAGTCCAAAAGCCTGCAGTTTCCTGTTTACTGCCCTCTAAATTTTAGAAGTGGTGCCTTTGAGTTTAGAGGCATTGCTGAGATTTTGTTGTTTTAATTTGACAGGTGTCTCTGAAAAGTTTATGAAATGGTTTGGAGGCTGGGAAAGTGTAGGTGGCTTTCACATGGACAGGAACGGCAGTGGAGGATGCAGGCTGTTTACTGTTTAATGATCTGTGCAGCACATAGGAGATAAGGTGAGAAAGTCTGAAGAAAATATAGACCCTCTTTATTTCAGTACTAAACGGAATACTGAGATGTAAATATCCCAGTCCTGGTAATGGCATTATCTTATAGTGTCAGTGCATATTTTCATGTATTAGATGGTACAATGAACTTAATGAAACAACTGATAAAAGCAAATGCAGAGTCACAACCGGTTTGTAATGAATCATGGCTATCGTTGCCAGGCGTTGGGTGATCAAGTCAAACAGTCATATGAAGATGTTTTGTGGTTCCATCATGTCGACTCATAATTAATATGAAATTTTTCTCAACTCTTAGAAATAGTCAAACCTTTATCACCGAGTTCCCCTGGTTTTCTCCTGTTTCTAAAGGGTAGGCTGTGCAGTGGCTTTTTGTCGTTATTTGACTTAAACCTCTTTCATTACATGTCACTGCACCGTTTTGACTTTAGTTTCAAAGATACATCAGGCAAATACTGTGATAATAGTATTAGCCAACAATAGCCAGCATCTGCTATAGTAATTAGTGATGTTAAATATGAACGTTATGTGGAAGGGTTTATCATTAAAGTTTGTTCTCATTCAAAAATGTGAAGATTTCTTTGTTCCCCTGGCACTAAACTGGGAATAATAATAACAAATAAATAAAAATAAAATTGCTCTCACCATATTTATTGTACACACACTTTCCGAAGATGTCCTTTTGTCAGATACTATTTCTTGTATATTAATAAAATAACACTTTAAGGTGGATTGTTACTTAACACTTTTCCTGCTTGGTTTCACTATAAATGGACTTAAGTAAAGCCTAACAATAGCCTGACTATATTAATGCTAAACAAATACCTGTGTAAAGCAGATCAACATCATCCACCATGTAAGTCTTTGAGTTTACCCAACTCTTCTGGACTTTTCATTTTTGAGCTTCAGTCTTGTTTAATGTTTTGCCAGAATCTCTAGCAACAAATGTGTTATGATGTAAGGAAAAAATGTGTGGAAGAACCTATAATCAGTCTGTGAAGAAGGAAAGAGTCTGGGCCTGTCGATATAAAGCCTTTGGTTTTCCGATTTATATCGACATATCATACAATGTTAAAACAGAAAATTAATAAATTAGTAAAGCCAAAGACTTGTTGACCTTATAAGATTAATTTAGTGTTTGTACTTGTTTCTATGCTTGTTATCAGTGTTTAACAGAACCAGGGTTGAGCTGAAACTATCTTGCCACAATGGCCCATAATAATATAACTAAGACTACATTAATTTAACAGGATACAAGGGATGCACCAATATATTGGCTTTGCCAGGTCATCATTGTAAATGAGAACATGTTCTCAGTTGATAATAAAGTACTAATAATAATCAGTATTGGCATATAAGATGATGATATTTATTTTTGGTGCTATATTTAGGGCCTGAGCGCTGGCATGCAATGGCCAACAAAGGCCCTGTTGTAATTAATTTCATGTTTTTTTTTTTTCATAGATTTGTATATTTGAATATGTGTTCATTCAAAGGTGATGTGATGATGGACAGAAATGATTATTTCTAATGAATTCTTTGTTAGGAGGATAAATAACAACAAAATAAAAATAAAGAAGTAGAAAATGAGGTCAGTATCAGCATCAACTTTCAGCCCAAATGTCATATTAAATATCAGTATCACAGAAGAATGTTGATACCAGTGCTTCCCCACTGAATACACAAGTGAAATTACAGTCAGACATATTCATCTGCCAACGCTGTGATATTGATCAGAATATTAAGTCACACATTCTCCCAGAGTACAGTTTGCTGATAGTGACTGCAGCTGCTGTTTCTTTTAGCTTGTATTACATTTGGATTTTCCACATATTGCATTATATACAGTCCTGGAAAAAAGTTTTCGGACACCCTTAAAATTTTACACATTTTCAAATATAATCATGAAATATCTGCGGAAAAATATTTTTGTGTTTCAAAAGATGTGGCTGCATCTGACAAAGATGACAAAAATGAATTTTTTTGTTTTTGTTTATTGTTTATGAGAAAAAAAATAACAAAACAAAATTATTGACAGTTTCAACATGTCATGTCCTGGATGTTTTTCTGCTGAAACATCTAGTTTTGACCTGGACAGAACTGAGCACGTGCAGAAGGAGCCTGTGGGTTTGGAGAAGGGAACAATACTGGGCAGAAGGATTCTCAATGCAATATACCACAGATCCGTGGGGTGTCCAAAAATGTTTTTCCAGGACTGTATAGTTACAATAATTTTTGGCTCCAAACTATAAATTAAATAAATAAATAAATTAGAGCCACAAACCCTGGGCTGTGACTTGATAACCACCTTCCACTGCACCTATTTAGTTTTGTCAAGTTAGAGAACAGGAAGTACATCCTGGATCTGTCAAAATTTTAACATGATACATTTTGCTCACAGCTTAAATCTGGAAATAATAAGGCATGCAGACAAAAAGAAAAGCTTAAAAAGCAAACTTTAATCAGTAGAAAAGTGTTGGAAAATGCTCATATTTGACTGCATACAATAAACTACAACAATGGCCAAATATCCCAAAGGAAACGCAGATCAAAACTGGTCTGAACAAAAAGTTTCTTGTGAAGGTTATCCTCTCATCCTGATTTGTCCAAAGTTCAAAGCAGGTCATATTATCAAGTAGTTTTGTTTCTTTTCTGTGAATAAATTCAGGTTGATATATCTGTTTCCACTTTGAAGCTGTCTGGACTGTGTGGCCGTGGCTCGGTGCCAGGATAATACAGCATATTATTGCTGTACAGCCGGCTCAATGACAGCGCACTGCTGTCACTGTTAATGTAAAGGCCTCAAGTAAATCCCACCAGGGTTCTACGCATCTGCCTGCACACTTTACCTTGTGTTTTTTACTTGAGTGGTTCATGTGAAAGTGTTTGGTGTTTTAGAGAGAAAAATGTCTACAATCAAAATACTTTATTAATCCCAGGGGAAATGATTGTGTGTTGCAGTTGCTCCATGCATGTATAATAAATAAATAAATAAATAAATAAATAAATAATAGTCTTAAATACACACACACATATAGGTATATAGCTCTAAATATATTTGCACCAAATGTATGCATTCAAACACTATTAAACACAACAGAACAGTTATTTGTGCAATATGTACTAAACAAATATTAACAACATGATAATTTAAAGAAATGCAGATAAACAAGTGGCCAAAGGTATTATTGTGTGTAATTATAATTATGTGGTTATAATGTGGAATTAAACAGTCTGATGGCCACAGGTAGGAATGATTTCTTATGTCCTGTGTCATTCATGTGTACATTTGGATGCTATCAGTCTATTACTGAAATCATACAGATATCTGAGAATGAATTGCTGTGTGAATTGTCTGAATGTGGAAATGAGTAAATGAGTCTTTGTGATCTTTGGAAGTCACTGTGTTGAAGGATTGTCTGTATTGAACTACATAATAAAATTAAAATATTACATCTGCAGGCATTGGTAGCGTTGCTGATCAATACTGGTGACTCAACAGTTATTTTTCTTTGTGCTGACTCCCTGGCCTCTCCTCGGCTTTGAAGCAGTCTGCTTTTATGACCTTTTAATTTTCTCCAGTGACATCTTTAGACCTCACACAGCACCTCAGGGTGTTCACCAACCACTTACACTCATGTCAGTTTCACTGTCGCGCAGTGTCGTAAAGTAAATGTAGTGGAGAGCTTTACATGACAATAAAACTTTGACAGAGATGCACCAGTTACATCAGCAGTTTCTGCAACATGTAATGTATGAAATTCATTACATCTGTTGTTGCTGGAAAAAAGTGCGTTTGTCTCCATCTACACTACAGGTGAGATGTCCTCATTTAGTTGTACTTCAAAAAATACACATGGGTATTTCAAGACTTGCAGTTGTTATGTTGAAATGGCTCAGATTTGTATTTGTGCTAAGAATAAGGTATATTATAATATGAAAGTGTCATGATGATGTGAATGATGGGATTTAAGTTGATAATTAATTACAAAGACACACTTTCTTTATTGGATCCAGATACAAAAGTTCTCCATTGAATTTACAGCAGAAGAAAAATGGGGCACAATTAGATGATGTCATTAAAGAGCGCCAACAGAGGGGGGTAAATGGTAACTGTCTCTATCATGAATGCAGGGTACGGTCTTCGTTGAGAATGGTCTTGGTAAGAACAGTCCCAGAAAACAGACTTCCTAAGAATGTAAGTCTATAATTGGAAGAGGTTAGAGTCTTTATATCATGATAATAAAGGCATATTTCTTGCCTCTCTCTCTCATGTTCTAACATTATATCACACCATCTCATTATAGTCATCTAGACAAAAAACATTTCTGATTAAGTTTTCACAGAAGCCACCATAGCATTTGAGAGTAGCACAAAGTGCATCTTGGGATATTTGCCTGCTAAGTCTACACTAGTCACCAACCAGTGCATCCTTGGTTTAAGCTAGTGGACAAGAACAACATGATAGATAGATCGATAACTTTATTGTCTGTTCCAAGTAAAAACAGAAATTCCTCGTTTGTCACGCCTGTGCATGCGGGTATTTCATGTGTTCTTGGGACTGATGATGTTTCATGAGAAAGGAAGAACAGACAAGAACGCATTTCGACAAACGGCTAATGTGTGTCACCAACTATTTTCATAAATGTCAAAAGGGACAATGATCACAATTAAGCAAAAAATCTAATTATTGTGATATGATGATTTTGTAATGATTGTGACAGGCCTTACTGTAATATAATGACCTAATAATTAGCAGGTATTTCAATTATTCAGTGTTCTTAAAATTATTTTTTCCAATTCATTTTATTAATTGTCTGATTTTATCAAGGCAAAATTTGATCTTAATCCCAACATTGTGAAATATATTGCAAAATATATGCATTTTGCACCTGTGATTTGAATTTGCCTGTTTGGTATTTAAAAAAGTCCGTCCATCTTCATCCTCTGATCCGGGTCCAGGTCGCAGGAGCCGCAGCTTCAGCAAAGAAGCCCAGACGGCCCTGTGCACCAATTATTCATCATTTTAAATTGTTCATTTTTGACACACACACACACACACACACACACACACACACACACACACACACACACACACACACACACACACACACA
>JAPTYQ010000005.1:52821921-52834719 GCA_029814465.1 Ostorhinchus cyanosoma
ACACACACACACACACACACACACACACACACACACACACACACACACACACACACACACACACACATACAAAACACGCATACATACCTTCATTCTGAGTGTGACTCCTGATATGATGTGCAGGTTTTCTCCTCTCCACATATGCATCATGTTTTGACAGAGCGAGCTACGAACACGTCTTTACTGTGTGCAGATGCTTTTACATTGTGTTGAAAATAAAGCTAATGTCATTGTTATTTTTACTACTGCACTGACTGCTGAACCCCCCCCACCCTGTCTTTCAGTGGCTGAGGAGGGACTCTGGGAGTGTGGGCTGTCCTATGAGTGCAGGACCCTCCTGTTCAAGGCCATCCACAACCTGCTGGAAAGGTAAAACCGCCATCATTATCCAGAAGCACTTCATTAGTGGCACAGTGAGAGCTGCAGTCAGTAGCAGCCGCACATACATAAAATATAGAAACATGTTACGTAACAGTCTACATTGAATATAATGCATACATAATGAAGAATGAGTTTCTACTACATTACAAGTACACAGAGCATTTTGTTTTATGAATTACATAAAATCCCAATGACTGTGGATGGGCTGATAGGTGAGTGTATTAGACAGCTGTAGGCATTAACTACTGAAAGGGGGTAGTTAAGCACACATAACATGTTTGACCATATATATATATATATATATATATAAAGCTGTATATCAAAACCTGGTAAAAGTAGCTCCACCTTGAGCTTCTTACACATTTCTACATATACAGTTTTCTACATATGTAAGTATAATTCATTCCATGACTGAGCTTGTTTTTGCGATTTACTCAATTTACAAATCAAATCCCCTATTGAAATTTTTTTTTTATGTAACACAAAAAGTACAGTTAGCAGAACATAATTATAAAATAAGCATGATAAAAGGGAAAGCAAAAGAAATAAACTGGTTTTAATAAAAAATTTTGCCGTAAAGATTAAACAATCTGTCTGTGAGGAAGATGGTGGAGTGGGGAGGAGGAGAATGATTATTGTTTGGAAGGAGAATCTCCTTCCATGAAAACATCAGCTAGAACTATTTCTAGTGATTTGGCCTCAGTGAGACGAACCTGTGACCTGAGTGAGCAGAGACTGCTCCTGTTGGGGGAACATGTGGAAGCTCCGTACTGACTAGCAGCAGCTAGTTTGAAGCTTGCTCGTACTGCATCTCATGATGATGCTCAGTGTGTTTACTTGCATGTTAGAATCCTGATAATGAGGCTTAACCTGGTTTTGATCATATCCAAGACAAGAAACAAGGTCCACAGGTGAATGCGTCCTTCAGCTGTTATTCTATCACTGTCACTACACAGGATGAGAAAGAGGATGAGGATTCTCAGATGTGACTGAAGGCAGAGGGTTGACATGATGGAGTCCAGTGACTGGTTTTAACTTTAATCTAAATAGTAATGTAATGTTTTCCACTGTGACTTGATGACCTACACTGCTCGTGTTGTTAGACAGTCTTTACTATGGACTGTGCAAGTGAACATCCAGATGCTTTTTTTACATTTAATCTTTAAAGGATATTTAAATATTTCTCTGGTTGAAAGATAAATCTCCAAGCCTCCATTGCTGCAGAAGGTAGATCCTTTTGTTGCCCCTGTCATGTTTGTATTTGTTCATCTGTTATGTCATTTTGTGCCTGTGCAGTAATCCACAGCTGTCAGTAACTGGGGTAACATGTAAACATGTAGCAGTGCCTCTGTTACTGTTGGAGTACTCCAGCTGGAGCATCCATGTTTCTTGTAACTGGGAAAATGTTGTATCTGGGATATTGAGATTAGGATATGGAATTTATATGCGCAAAACCAAAGCTACATCAAACCCCCAAGTGTCTGGGATGTGGATATGCCTATGAAGCGTGAATATCAACATCTCTGAGAACATGCTAAAAGTGTCCATAACTACCATGAATCCTGCTGCGGAATAATTTAAAAAAAAAAAAAAAAAAGGTCTAGGATCCAGATCTGTGTTAAGATGTGGACCTTGTGGACTTTAAGGAGGGCTGGAAGAGATGACAAAAAAAAACAAAAACAAAATAAAACCAGAGTGATAGAGGTCCATTTCACAAAGCAGGTTCAACAAACTCTGAGTCTAACCCTGAACTCTGACTTGATCTACTCTGAGATAGGAAACTCTGAATTTTCAGTTCCAGAACAGCAGATTTGAGTTAGTTGGATCAACTCAGAGTAGTTTCACCAGGAGTTAAGCATGTGCACCACATCTATAAAAAGACAGCATCAATGGAGCCCTGATTCAACGAGTCACTCACCATGACGGCGGGGAAGCGGAGGACTCAGTTTTTCACTCACTACACTGTAAAACCTAACCACTTATTTTACAAAATGAAATGAGTGACTCCAACTTAGTTTGCAAAGAAAGTTGGAGTCACTCATTTCTAATAATTAAGAAACATCTAAAAGTTAATGTTGTAATAACTCTTGAATTGAGTGGGTACTGGACATTTTACTCATTGTGTTCTGTTTTATGTGCAGGGGTTCAAGGGGGATTGTGTTAGTGTCTATTTAGGTTAATGTGTCTGTTTTCCAATGTTTATTGGCCTTTTTTGGTTTATTTTCATTTCTATTAATCTGACATCCTTAGTCAAAGCTTAGGCAGAACAATGCCTTTCCTGGTTATAGCGTTGAAACATTGAGTCTGATATGAAGAGGGAAGACTGTTCTTTTAGAATGACAGTAGTGTCTGTTATGAGCAAGTCAAAAACCAAATGTTCTCCCTTTCAATAATAGATGCATAAAACTGCAACTGACTAAATTAAGAATCTAAGAGTCAAGAAAAATATGAATATTGTCATGGAACCACAGTTATATATATGACTGTACTAAACGAGTTAGTATTACTTAATTTAACTAAGTTTAACCTATAGTGTGTAAGTACAAATTGCGGAAATAATTAAGTTCAATCCAATAATTGGAATAAGTACAGTTCTATATAGTGAATTTGAATTAATAGAAAACATTGAATTCCTTATACTCAATTTGAATATTATTTTGAGCTAAAATTATTTGAGTTAATGAACTTAAATGATTTAAAGCAACCAGTGTCCTCAAATGGTTTGAGTTTGAATTGAATGTGTCACTGTATATTTCAATGTCCTCCTTATCTATTCCCAGTCACCAGTAAAAGAGATTTACCAATATTCACCTGTTGAAAAAATGTAAAAATAACAACACGAAATGCAATAATTGGACGGGCAGATTAGGAGGGCAGATGTCGAAACTGAAACGCTGGAGCACAAGTTAGAGGTGGGTGCGTGGTCACAGGTGAATTATGTTAATTATGTTAACTGTTGGAACATTAACTGAACTAGCTCTGGTATTTGTAGGAAATAAAGAACAAATGAAATTATTTGACTGCTGTGGTGGTGATGATGGTGACTTAATCTCTGAAGTGATTCTGTCAGATAGTGTCTCTGATCGTCCTGCATACGGTTGTCTTACTTTAGTGCTCTGCATCTCTGATATTATACAAAAAACACCCATTTGTAAACGAACATAGTGCAACACATAAGATGTGCTGGGATGTGAGAGCATGACTACAGTTGGTAATGTTGCAAATGTAAGGACAGATTAGATCAGGTATGTAGATGATGGACTGTGACGTGAAACGGTACTGCCCACGGTGGAAAAAATCTAAGTCTGACCAAGTGTATTTTGTTCATTTCTAGTCCAAATATCTCATTACACTTAAAATAAGACATAATCGCCTAAAGAGGAACTTTTCGGTGAGATATAAGAACTGATTTTTAGACAATAGATCTGGAAAATCTTATTTCAAGAAATCTTAACAAGATAATTGTCTCTTGTTCCATTGGCAGATTTTTTTGCTGAAATTACGCAAAAAATAAATAAATAAATAAAAATAAAAAAAATCTTGAATTAAGCAAAAATAAATAAATAAAAAATATGCCAATGGAACAAGTGAAAATTATTTCGGTAAGATTTCTTGAAATAAGATTTTCCATATCTGATATCTAAAGTAATAAGTTCTTTATATCACACTGAAAAGTTACTTGTTAGGTGTTTATGTCTTATTTTAAGTGTGATGAGACATTTTGACTAGAAATGAGAAAAATACAATTGGTAAGAATTTATTTTTTTCAGTGCAAAAATATATTTGTCATTTACCAACAAATATTTGATTCTCTGCGCATTAATGCTGCACCTTCATCCACGGGGTCATTGTCAAAAGAACATGCCATATTAGTGAAAACAGTCTCCACCTATTGTGTCTAATGGACTTCTAATTTAGACCTGCTGACTGACTGATTTTTTTTTTTTTAAATAACAGAATTGCAGAACTATGTATAAACTTGCCTACTGACTGAATGAATGAAGAAATCAAACACCGTGTGTGGTTGAAAGAGGGCGGAGCAAGAGAGAAACTTGGGGTTTCATTCACAAAAATCTGGTTTTGACCAGGTCAGATTCATAGAATCTGTTGCTACGGTAACTGACTGAGAGATTAAGTTACTTCTGTCTGTGAAACAGGCTAGAGTTATCCCTCTGTCTGTGGTTTGAGTTACATTCCTTTGTGAAACGGAAAACTCAGAGTTTCCCTCATTTCAGGGTTAACAGACTCAGAGTTTTCACTAAATCTGCTTTGTGAAACAGACCCCTGATGATGATGATATGATAATAACAACAACAATATTAATAATGAAATATTAAATGTCATGGCAAATTCATTCTCTAAATGGTAGTATTTTATTTGGAATTCATTAGGAATGCTGTTAATAGTTTCCCTTCATTTTTGTACAGTTGAGCAGTTAATATCCACTCACACTCTGCTGCATGAATGAAATGCCTTGCAGACCCAGGTCACTCTGATTTTGTGTCAAAATTCCAAGAGAAAAAGATCTCAGTAAAAATGAATAAAGGGTTCATTGTTGGGTTGCAGATGGCAGCAGCTTTAGTCGCACAGACTGCTCCACCATTTAGTGTCTGAATAGATGGGACTAAAGGGACATCAGTATTTAGATAAAATAGAAAATGGGTCTGAAACTTTGGTCGACAGCCCACATTTGATGCGTGTGATGCTTGTGCACTAGTGCAACATGTAAAGAAAAATATCTAGAGTTCAGAAAAAAGTTCATAGAATCAAAGCCAAGGAAACTGTTCTAGAAACGTGGAGGGTAACTTCACTCTATCCTTTAACATCTGCTGTTTTTAGACTTAGGGTAGGACCAAAAATGGGGTGCAGGGCTGTTTAAGTGGGCCTCCATTTGTCAGAGCAGAAACTAGAACGGTTATATGACATGAAGTCATCTTTAAAAAAAAAAAAAAGAAAAAAGGGACATCAACACAGAATGCACATTAACAACAAAGTCTATACAATGCAAAAGATGCTAAATGTAACAAAACAAGTACAAAGACAAAATTTGCGACAAAAACAACAGGACAAGACCAAAGATAACCGAAAACATGATGCCCACACACAAGCTAAAAATATGACAAGACTTTCAGAGAGAGTTTTACAGCGAAAAAGTCGGTCAGGGATGTGTTTGTGTATATATGTACCTATACGCCTGAGACCCAGGAGTGGTGGGTCTTCTATAGTGGACAAGAAATTTATAGCTTTACTTGCAAAAAAATTATAAAATGAAAAATAAAACACTGTCAGGGACATACCATCACAAATTATATAAAAAAAAAAATTGTGAACAGTTGCATCATCCTGTTTCCACTCAAGGAAAGTATTTCATGTAAAAATGCTAAAACCTTTACTTACTCTCAGGAGGATATTTTATTCCAGCGCCTGTGAAGTGGTGATGATGTGTTGACATGTTGTCAGCATCGCTAACATCATTTGACAGTGTTGTTGTACTTTTATAATTGACATTCCAACAAAGTGCATCAAATTATTATGTAATTAAAGGGGGTATATTTCAAGGAATTCTGTTCATCTGTCCTTCCGTCCATCCAGCTGAGATTTTTACGATTCACCTGATTCTTTTAAAATTTCACTCACATGTTCTTTACATTTCCCTTTCTCTTATTTATTTTAATTTTTTCTTTTAATTATTTTTATTTTTTTCTTTTTCTTTTTTTTTTTTACAAATCTTGCAAAAGTTTTTGAAAAGATTGAATGTTAAGACTGAAAATGCATCCCTGGGTAGTCGGGGTGTCAGTGAGCAGGAGGAGCAAAGTGCTGTGGGAGGCAGTGTCAGTAAGGTCCACCTACTTTTTCAGCAGTCAATACATCAACTCATTTGCATTTGCAAATTTGGTTCCAAAGTGGACATAAATGTTTCTTTTTTCTCTTAATCTGAACACATATGTTTAACATTGACAGAATGAAGTATATAAGAATTTGCTGATGGTCAGTCAAGGTTTATCATATAAAATAATAAATAACAGTTCTCCATCTGCTTAATTTCTGGTCTAAACTGATTTATGACATGAAAATATGATGAATTGAATTGTTTGTGTAAATTACATCTGTAAATTGTTACCATCAATTAAAATATTCAGTGATGAATACCATGAACAATAATATTGTGGATTATACATAAAAGAAACCAAAGGAATGTAAAGTCTCTTTTGGTCATATTGATAGAAGTTTTTAGTCCTCCTCCAGTAGGTTCACCTTAATGAAATTATAATCGGAGCGCTGAATCAATTGCTCAAGTACCCAAAGCTCTCCTTTCTGAGTCAGAGCCATCTGCTAAATGAAGCAGCACATATTTGCTCTCTATTAAGTTAAGCATCAGCGATCATCATAGGGGGCAGGCTGAATTAACCTTCTTATTACCTTGAAGCTAACTCCTTTTATAGCTCCGTATTTCAACATTGAGGTGATCACATCCACATTCTCTTTACTACTTTACAGAATAAGAAACTGACCTCTGTCACTTCTTTAGTTTGTTTTTTGTTTATATGTTGCTCTAAGATTAAACTGTAATTAAACTATATTTGTGCAAAAAAAAAAAAAAAACCCTCATAAATTAGACAAGCAGAAGCCAAAAGGAATTTATTAAGACTTGTAACAACAGTAAAGAAAACTTTTAGCATGAATGAAACACTTTTACAATTTAACCAGGTAAATCTCCAGACTCTCCTAATGACAAAGACACACATACTGATAGCATTTGACAGATGTATGCTTTTAAGTATTTCATAAAGGTAATTTTTTAACATATTCTTTCTTTCTTATATTTCCCAGTAAGAAATATATAGGATTATGTGGGTTAAAGAAAAAAATTTAAATACTACAAAGGTGTAAATGTGGGTATGGTGATCTAAAGTAGCCAAAATAGTACAAATAAGTAGGATTAATGACACATTAGTCCTGTTTCTATTGGATATATGCGCAAAACTTTATCGATATTTACTAAATGTCAAAAAAACAGAAGAATGTAATGTCTGTTTTTCCATGAAATCACAAATACGATGATTTATTTATCGCGATATGACATGAGAAGTCATTCCATAAACATGGTGACGAACAAAAATATCATGTTGTTTTACAGATATATTCATTATTTTTATATATCACCCCTCTATCCCGTTCTAAATTTAAAAATGATGTGGTTTCCTGGTGTGTCCACACATACTGCACCATGTTTATTTTAAAACTCTTCTTCTTTGTTTGTTGCACCGTCCGTCAACATCCAGTTTTTTAAATGAATGTAGTTGAAAAAAAAAGAAAAAAGGTTATTCCATTGCAGTTTTGTGTAATATGCCAATTTTGCAATGCCCGAAAAACCACCTCTTTCCAGCGCAAAAACTTTTAACAGAAAAATGTGAGTTTATATTTGCGATATTTGAGGGTCAATGGAAAAGTGACTGTTGTTTTAATGACTATTAGAGTTTTACATGTGTTTTTGACTGTTTGTTTTACATACGAAACTGTTAAGGGTAAAGTGTAGACTACAAACATTGAAGCATTTTATTTTAAGATAATTTTATTGACATCATGTAAAGGTCCAGTGTGTAAGAATTAAGAGGACTGTGGACTGTGGCTGTAATTGGAGAGTAGTGGTGGCTCAGTGTTTAGCACCGTTGCCGGTCGGTCGGATCAATTAAAGACACGTATGCTACGCTAATTTTCCCGTCAGTTCGTTCAATTAAGACACTCTAAGTCTGGTTTGCTGAGAGTACTCTGTTGGAACAAGGGTTCATATTTCTGTTGTGTGTTGCAGGATTATCATTCTCCTTTTCCTTCCTCTGCCAGTGTGTTATCACTACATGAAAGAACAGCAACTTACTGTTTATTTTGTGGCAGTTTAGTCATTTTAGTACCATGTACACACTTTCCACCTAAATCAAACTTCTCTTCTCACACTATTTTGCAAATAATCTGCTGCAGCACCTTGCATTCAGCACCATCTAACAACAAGGCAAACAGCCTGAATAACTTTTATCCCTATTCCAGAAGAAGACTGGAGGCTCTCAGACCACCAGTCGCACATTGACCAAGTGTGGAGATAGGTGTATGTATTTGAGTCAAAGGCACTGGATTAAATCTGGAATTGGTCCTTAAGTGCGTACTTGAGTACGTGAGTACTTTGGGTACATTAAATGCAAAGGTTGACAACAACATTTCACTCTACTAACTATAATACATGTCACAACCCAAACTTGTATTTAATGTTCTGCTTTAAGCCTACTATTCCTGTGTTTTTTCTTCTTTTCCTATAAATTACAAATTATTACTATCAGTAAATCCATGAGTCGGCATGGAGCAAAACAGGGTGACGTGACTCTGTCATGGAAAATGAGTTGATGGACACAGACAGCATCGTAAAAGCAAACCAAACACAGTAGAGCTAGAGGCAGCAGAGTTTTGTGGCAGCTGAACTGGACATTCAGTTATTTGGTGATTCCTTGACCTAGGCCAGGAATCTGTGCTAACAAAGACTACATAGTTAGTTTTGTCTGTGAAAGGTTGCAGGGAAGAAATGTACAGATGGTGTGACTACCAAATAGGGAACATGGTGAGAATTGATGTGATAACATTTTCACCTGATTGAAAGGTTAACCCATGACTTTGGGAAGACCACATTAGTAGAACTTTACTTTTCCTCTTCCTGCCACAGGGTTTCCCAAACTGTTTTCTGAGTGAAATTTAGCTTGTGAGGGAAATTGAGAGGTACCATCTAGATATAGTTGGGCTCACCTCCACAAACAGCTTGGGCTCTGGAACCCAACCCCTCAAAAGGGGCTGGACTCTCCACTTCTCTGGTGTTGCCCCCGGTGAGAGGCGGCGGGCTGGTGTGGCCCATAGCCCCTCAGCTCAGTCGCCATGTGTTGGAGTTTACCACGGTGAACGAGAAGGTCACATCCCTGTGCCTCCCGGCCGGGGACAGGTTCCTCACTGTTGTTTCAGTCTATAGGCCAAACAGCTGTGCAGAGTATCTGGCCTTCTTGGAGTTCCTGGGAGGGGTGCTGGATGATGCACCAACTGGGGACTCCATTGTTCTCCTGGGTAGGGACTTCAACACTCACATGGGCAACGACAGTGAAACCTGTAGGGGGGTGATGAGGGTGAATGGCCTCCCCGATCTGAACCTGAGTGGTGTTCTGTTATTGGACTTCTATGCTACTCACAGTTTGTCCATTATGAACACCATGTTTGAGCACAGGGCAACAGGACGCCCTAAGCCGGGGGTCGATGATCGACTTCATTGTCATGTCATCAGACTGTCTTGGACACTCGGGTGAAGAGAGGGGCAGAGCTGTCAACCAATCACCACCTGGTGGTGAGTTGGCAGCGGAGGAAGCCGGACAGACTTGGCAGATCTGTAGTGGTCACACGTGTTGTGAGGGTCTGTTGGGAATGTCAGCGCAGTCTTCAACTACAGACAAACCCACGTGGGGCTCTTATGTGCAGGCCAAGTATAACCCATCTGGGGCCCACATGGACATGCTGGCTGGGACTGTATGTATTCTTATGTCAGTTATATTTTTTTAGTTGTGGGGTTGCCCATTGAAAGGACTGCTTTTATTACTTTGAAAACGTATATTTTTGGGGGAAATGTTTGTGTTAGCTTGGGTACTTGGGTACTTGGGTACTTGGGTACTTGGGCACTGCCCCCTGACACCCCTACTCCACTGTCTATCTGACATCAAGGCTTGGTTAGCCCAGAATTTTTTATAACTGAGGCTAAGACAGAAATTATAATGTTTGGAAGTGTCCTCATGGACCTGGGACCCCTCAAAAATTGTGTGCATCCCAAAGTCACCAGCCTTGGCATCACCATAAACAGTGACTTTAAATAAGACAAAGAGAATAACAACATTTTAAAATCTTGTTTTTATCATCTACGTCTTTTATCAAAAGTAAAATCGTTTTTATCTTTAAACCTTTTTGAGCAAGTCTTTTTTTTTTTTTGAGTCATCTGGACTACTGCAACGCAATTTACTCGGGCATTAGCCACAAAGCACTTTCTCACCTGCAGTTAGTCCAGAATGCTGTGGTGCGACTTTTAACAGGGGCCAAAAAACTTGAGCACATGTATAAATGTGCTATATAAATAAGGTGGATCAGATTGGATTGGATTGGATTGGATTGGATTGGATTGGATTGGGTAGGCTACTTATGTGAGTGGTGCTAACTTTACAAGTTAATTTATTCTGCAATTGTACTGTACTCGTAAGGGGACAGACAATTTACCATTTTAAAGTTTTACTATTATAGGACTGTGGTACTGGCAGAAAACAGTGGATAGCCATGTGAACACTGTATGCCTCCATGCACTGCTCACCGGATATAAACACAATAATGACATTAAACAGTGGAGAGTGTTGCATCTAACTTAGCATGCTAGTGTAAGCACAGATGCTAAAGCCATTAAAAACCCAATATTAGCAAACTCAACACTCAATAGAATTCTTATAGGATGAGTTGACTATTACAAACGCCAAGTTACAGAAGTTTTCCCTTTTTTAATTCATGAATAATTAACTTTTATAGGCAGAGCTCAGGTCTACAGCAACTCTCCTCCTAATTAGCTCATTACCTCAGCTGACAAAATTAACCAAACACCACCAGGTTTAGCAAAACAACTAAAATATAATCCATTGATAACAAAATTTGTACTAATGTTACCTTATCGTAGAAACTGCAGAATTTGTGGTTGTAGTGGTTAAATCTCAACAGCTGACGAAGTCAAGCTAACTTACTATAGGGCTACAGCTGAAAATCAAAAATAAGAATTGTTTAAGATTTTACAAATGCTAACACATACCAAAGAAAACAGAATTTACAACATAAATACAGGAAATACACATGATAATTTGAAAGATGACAATATCTTATTAACTTAGCGCTGGAGTTGCTAGATCAGCTGTAATAGAAATGAATGTGTTCCAGTGCTGCTCCACTCAATGTTGGAACTATCGGCCCCTCCATAACCCAGAAGCAGATCCATATTTCAGCCGCCATTTTGTCTATGGAAGTGTTATGACTCTATTATATTGAAGTATCTGAAAAGAAGGTAAAAGAGCTGAAAACTAAACTCCTAAAGCAACATTCCATGTTCAGTAAATACACCAAGAAGCCCAGCGCTTTCAACAGAAGTGTCATGAAAGTAGTTCACATCCTGGACAAGCACAAACAGCCCTTCCCTGAAGGTGGATGAGTTAAAGAGGCTATGACCGTGGTGGTGGAATCAGTATTCTGACCTGGACCATAAACAGAAGATGGAGGTTCTGTCCACTATTGCTTGTTCAGCTTAGTGTGTGTGCTATCTGTGCATGTGCTTAGACAGCTGGAGCTGCACCTGAACAGGAGCCTCTGGGTTTCACTCCAATGTGATGACTCTGTAGAAGGAACAGGGGGATACTGGATTTATGTTTTCAATTTATATGCTTTGACAGCATATGTGAATTTAGAAAAGGTCAAATCATTCACAATTACAGCATGCACAATGCACATGTTGGAGAAGTTTAATTGAGTGAGTGAGATCGTTCCTTTTCGCAATTTTGACGTATAAAAAATATACATACAGGTGTATATTATTATTATTATTATTATTATTACGATTATTATTATTATTTACAACTAACTAATTATATAAAATTATGCAGGATTGTTCCACTTAATAATTTCTTGAAATGCTATTGAAATATTTAGGAATACAGCATGCAAATGCTTGTATTTGTTTCTTCTCTACTTTTGCATGATTTGATAAAAATATGCGTCAATTGTACATCTAACTTTCTAGAGTATTAGCTACTACAGGGGTTCAGCCCACAGTCCATTGTATTGTGATAATTTGGCCCATTGGAAAATGTATTTGAATAGCCCTGGCCTAGGGTTTGTTAAACGTACAGTGTAATTATTTTGTTGTGGGCGGATTTGTGTTGCATAAATTTAAATAACATCAGTGTTTTATGGGATCATGGCATTTTTTTGGTTGACCACTACCACCCCATCAATGCCCCCTGGAGAGTGGGCTGGTCAGGTACAAATTCCCGGGCCGCTTTTTTGCCCCAGTCCACCCCAGGTAGGAATTAAGTGGGTTCCCTGTAGAGTTCAGAAGGCGCCTGCCATGCACCAGCTAATTAAATAAAAATAATACAGCACTCGAACAGCCAAACAAAAAATAGCATTGCTGTATCCGGGTAAGATTGAGATATTCCCGTTACAATGTTACAGAAGAGAACAGCTGTCACACTGATCTCACTGAAGTACAATAAACAACACTAACATTCTCTCTCTCTCTCTCTCTCTCTATCTATCTATCTATCTATCTATCTATCTATCTATCTATCTATCTATCTATCTATCTATCTATCTATCTAT
>JAPTYQ010000005.1:52867883-52877971 GCA_029814465.1 Ostorhinchus cyanosoma
TCCTAGAGCAGCTTAGACTGAACTGTGGGTTCAGTCTGTTTTTAACTATCCTGACCATAAGCTTCTTCAAATAAGAATCATAACAACTTGTTTTAATGCGTGGTTATGGTGAAAGGGGGCAACAAAGGTACTGGACCTTTTTTTTTTGTTTTGTTTTTTTGGCTTCTAAAATGTTCCCCTTGATCGACAATGCCATTCTTGAGGTTATATAGAGTGAAAAAAGTATAATAGCTGGGCTTTAAATAAATGAAAAATTTTATCTAGTTCCACAAAACACATAATTACAACAAGTAACACTAAACAATCCAATTTCTAACCAGCTTTACAATTAGGACTGATTACATTTATGTTCAAATGTTGCTTTATGTTGTTTTTACTCCTCTCAATGAATGTACAAATATACTCTATATCAGGGGTAGCCAACCCTGGTCCTGGAGAGCCAATATCCTGCATGTTTTCGATGTTTCCCTCTTCCAGTCCATTCTCAGTCTTCTGCAGAGCTTGACGATAGGCTTATCATTTGAATCATGTGTGCTGGAAGAGGGATACGTCTGAAACATGCAGGACTGTGGCTCTCAAGGACCAGGGTTGGCCACCCTTGCTCTAGATTGTATCATTGAAGTTGAATCTCATATCAGTTACATTAAGTAATGAAATGATGATGGGTAAATATAATATTAAACCCTTACATCACTCAAATTTAACATGAATATACTTTAAATTTATAAATTCTAAGTTAGCACAAAGAGTTCAGCAACTTTATAATTTCACAATTACATAAAATGAAAACTAGAAATTGTCAAATATGTACTTTGTTTTCATTCATAACAAACTATAATCATATTATTACATTTTACTTTGCTGCTTGTTTTTTCACACAAAAGTAGCACATAAAGATTAGTTTAGACAGTGTATTTTGCCATATTTTTGGCCAAATGTTATTGCAATATATAAACATTTAGCAGGAATTGTTAGCAAAGGTTTAATGTTGAAGATGCAAATAAACCTGCTTTGTTGTGTCAGCTTGAAATGAAAGTGAAGAGGGTAACGTAAAGATGTAAAAAAATATATGGCACCGAGTGAGTGAGTGGGTGTGTAATTACATGAATGGATGAAGTGCACTGCATATAAAAGTGGTCAATGATCAGGAATGACTTGACAAAGGGGTTGAGAGCGTGAAGTGGAATGGCGCCGAGTAATTTTACAATAACTCTGAAATCTGTTACAGTCATGAGGCCTTTCAAAGATTCAAACTGAATATATTCTATGTTTGTTTCATTTTAGGTGGAGTGAGGATGACCTACCCAGCAGCCTTTGTGCTCATTGCCCAGGGGGACCTACCGGTGGAGCAGCCCCCACCTGTCCCTGCAGTCCAGGGGCTCTTCAGAGAGCCCAACCACTGCAGCGTACCCCTCACACCCCCAACGTCACCGGAGCAGCCCTGCTCAGGTAACAAACTCAACATCAGTCACCACAGGTAGTAGCTTAGAGGTTTCCGATTTTTACTAGTCTTACGTTACTTTTATTTCACTTTTAGTTCAGGTTTTTTAGTGCTAACCTTCTAGTATCTGGGTGAGCATATTTTGCACACTTTGCACTTCATGTTATAAATGGTCATATTATTTTTCACAATTTGTATTTGGTCAAAATTCAAAAGTTTTTCATTTTTCCCATGATTTTTAAATCTAACTCAGTCACTCAAATCAGCACATTGTACACAATGAAAAATTACTACACTAGCACCCATCTCCAAAGTGGGTAAAAAATGCACATTTTACAACATTTGACACAGCACAAAAAATAATAATGCATTTTTGTTGATAATCATCGACATATGCAAGGCTGCAAAAACAGAAAATAAGTAATTAAATTTTTATGTAGTAAATGAAAATAAAAAGTGTTTTGCATTAAGAAAATGTTTGGTCATTAGCAGAGGACAATGGAATTAGACAGCCACCACACATGTGCACTACAAAAAAGGAGTTCTCCTCAGAGTTACCTGCACATGACTGAGGCTCAGGTAGTAGAACAGGTCATCTGAAAACTGAAAGGTTGATGGTTTGAATCCAATTCTGTCCTAGTCAAAGTTTTAGCAGAACATACTATGTATCATTGGGACAACAGAATAATTTGAATTGGTACCGTGAACTGCAACCGCATTGAGAAAACTTAAAATAAAAACAAAAAAACAGTGTCGCTGCTGCCAAATTCTATTATCAAAGAATTCAGAAGTTACAGTAAATACACAGATAATGCAAACACATACAGAAGACATACGTACAAGTCATATATATATTTATATACATTATATATAGACACAGTACACTTGGTCACATGATGGAACTTTTTCAATGGATTCAGTGGGGGGGGGGGGGCACAGGAGAGGAGGAAAAAAAGGATTTGATGCAGACTAAGTGGGAGGGGCAAAATGATTGTGCATTGTGCGACTCCTTGAAAAAGTTTGTTGTGTAGAAGTAGGAAACACAGGAAGTTCAGTCCTCATCAGTTCTCTGTCCTGTGCCTTGGCTTTGGAAGGATGTTGTGACTGCATGGAACCAGAGGAGAGGTTGAATCCAGCTGCTTGCTCCAGAACCCCAGGAGAAAAAAATTAAAAGCTGGGAAGGATTTGATTGATTTCTGCATAATTTAGCCATAACTCAAATGTAGTTATAACTGGGCATTTACTCCTGGGTTCAGCGCAGGTAGATCTCCTACACAGTGCGTCCAAACTCCTACTCAGTCCTGCTTCTGCGGTCTGTCCTGCTATGTAATGTATGCTCGAAACGTTTTTGGATATGGACATTTTAACGGGAATTTTTACCTCCAGCTAATAATGTTATGCAAAATGTGCTGGCAGAACTCTCCAGAGACCTAGTGACTGTGGTTGTAGCTTTTTGTATAAAATTGTGGCTGTACTAGCTTTTGCTTTACAACATAACAACTGTTAAACAAATAAATGTTTTATTTAGCCATTTTCTGTTTCTTTTCCTGTGATATGCACTCTCCTCATTCTCTGTATTACTCACTTAAAGAGCAGACAGGGGGCTGAAACAAATTAAAATATCACATATTTTACCTTTTAGTTCAGTTAAGATTATTTTTCCACTGCTCATTTTACTTTTAATCCTTTTTTGTAAGCTATAATATCCCTTCTGCTTCCATATAAAAGATTGCTCTGTTAAAAAAAACATCTGCTTTGTTGTTTCTCAGCGGACAGTGGCTTTGTGACGTCAGCCTCCAGTGTTCCCACACCAGACAGCAGCATGGGAGTCACAAACATCAGCCCAAAGCATTCTGGGAAGAAAATAACTTGTCAGGTAGTCCATCAGGCCTGGAGGGAGTGCTATGTTAATCAGCCTCAGCACGTGTAAGTAAATTCAGAGTGGGCTATTTCTGAAGTTTAAAGTATGATTGAAATGTAGTGATGCAGATGAGCCCAGCCTCACCTGGCTGTTTGATCCCTGCAGACGGACTCAGCCCACTGATGTAATGCCTAAGAAAGAGGTGCCAAACGGCGTAACTACATGGGACTTCAATGATCTGGGGGCCAGAGCGCCCTGCAGCTGCTCCAGGTACCGACCAGGTCCCAACCTATTCAGTATCAGCAGCATATTATCAAGCACTATCTCTAAAAATCAACTAAGATCATCTGGATTCATGTATTTTGCAAATTGTCTCAAGTAAGACTTAACTCATAAAGACCCAGAGAACCGCCAAAAAGCCAAAAGCATCTACTGACCTAAAATGTTTAATAACTAGGGATCCATTTATCCTACTAATATATGGAAATAATTAGTGTAAAATGCAATTTTTCATCTTTTCATTGCCATCAGATATGATCCATTTGGACATTCAGAGGCTCCCTAGTGAACATCTGTAACACTGATTCACCAGTAAAACCCTTGGAACTGGATAAATGACAGTGGATGGATATATTTGTTTTTATGCTTACAGTAGATAATGATATATTGGTGTAAAAGTTACTTTTTCTTTAGTGTTCTTTGTTTTGAATTTACTCTGGGCTTTAATGAACATCTACATGATCAGTACATAAAAATATAAGAAAATATCTGATTTACACAAAAAACTGCAAACTGCAGAGGATAATATTGTAATAAATGATGATAAATCATTTAAGAAAAGTTAGATTTAGAGAAAAAAAATCATTTTGAAGTTGACACAAAAGTAGTTCTAGTTCTTTAAGGGTTAATAGTGATATTAGTATAATAAAGAAATGTCTGAGTTACTTCAACATAAACTGACAATTTAAGACTATTCCTTTATGAAAACAGACCTGCTTTGTCAGAGCAAAATGAAAAAGATGATAACTATCACAGCCTTTGAAAATGGACTAAGCATCAACATCTCCATAATAATTTCAACAGTTTATATACTTTTCTAGACTAAATACTGTATGGACACAAGTATTGGGACATGTTGAATTCAGGTCTTTCTTTTCTAACAGGTCTGCGCTACAAAACAATGACAAATATCATAATATAGTTTTATATTGTGATAAATATCTTTGCATTGCATTGGTTAGTTTTGTTTTAATTGTTATCTTTGCCTCCAAAATGCCTCAGAGATGGTCTTTACTTAATTTGTCTCAACATTGATTTTTTTTTTTTTTAATCCATGACTATGATTTTAAATGTTCTAACCATTACATTTTGAAAAATATTTTTCCTGATCTGACTGTAAGTAATAATTTTCTACCACAACCATGTACTTTCTTCACACCTCACTTTGGAAGAACTTGCAACAACAATAACAAAGCTATACGTTGCCCAAGGATTCTGCACACTACTGTGTGACTAATAAAACATAAAAAGGGAGATTGTTGGGAATCCTTATCTCCACGATACCACTGTTTTTCTGACCTCCTTGGTGGAGGTTTGCACTCTCTCTGCATCCTTCTGTGTTTTTCTTCTATTTGTATTTTGTCTGTCTTGGTTGTAGGTTGAAACAGCAGAAGCCGAGTCTGACCAGCACATCCACTGCCAACTCCCAGACCAGTGCCAACTCCACCCAGTCATCGGGCCCCTCCTCATATCCTCCCTCTACACCCAAACACAAGACCAGTGACAAGACAGAAAAGGCTGATAAACAGTCCAAGAGATCAGCCATGATCCCATTTCACCACCGTGTGTCAGTCACACAGGAGGCCCCTCTGGAGCAGGACTCAGCAGGAGGCCCTCAGCTTGGGGGACTCGTGGCTTTGGAGCCACCCTTAGAGCCTCTGGCCACTTTGCCAAATTGCAAGTATCCCAAGCCCCTCTCCAATAGCAGGAAAGCCCCTGAATCCCTTCTCCCTTCTCCTGTGTCTCCTCTTCCACCCACACTCAGCCCACACCCCAGGGTGCAGGACCCAGAGGTCCTGGATGGGCCTGTGGATATGTCTGTCTGTCCAGATGGGACTACAGGGCTGGGGATGATGACCAGTGAAACAGCTGTGTATACCGCTTTACTGAAGCAGAGGGAGAATGGAGCAGGCTGGTGGAGAGGATTCAGGACCCCCAGGACTGATAAGACTGAATTCAGACCCCAAGAACTCCCCACTGATAAGTTAGAGGAAGTGAGGACAGAGACGACCACTGAGGCAGCTCCACTAAAGAGGTAGGACAGGACGGAGTAGGAGATGCTGATGAGTAGAGTATTTCTAACCAATGAGAGTACTGGACAATAGAGCTGCTGCTATCAATTCTTTTGGTAATTGATTAATCTGTCGATTATTTTCTATAATTTGATTCAATTTGAATGGGCAAAAAACAGTAAAAATATGAAAAAGACATGTCTGAAAATGACAAACAACTTGTCCTTTATTCCAGAACCAGCTGAATTAACAAACACAAGAAATACTAAAATATATTTAAAAAAATATCTGTATAGAAATAACAACAATAACAACAGTATAAAAAGCATATCTGAAAATATCTATAGATATAAACAACAAACAAGTTCAATGACTTTTATAAACAATCTCTGCACTGCAGTCTACAACACATTTGGATCCAAATTACGAACTTATGAACAACTTAAGATGGCACTAACATACAACTTAACTAATTCAACTAACAACTTTACTTAAATTAACTCTAAGTGAAAGCTTAAAAGTTGGAAGGAGAAGTGATTCCACTGTAGAAAAGTGAAGATATAGACATTTTCTTCCTTTTTCCCCTCGTCTCTTGAGAGCTACACTCCATGTTGTTTGTGTTGATCCTGGCATCGAATGCGTCACAATAAGCGTCTGTGTGAAACACAACAGTGGAACCAATGTTTTTAACAGCAGAAAAATTAAGCAAATGAAGCTTGAAAATTGTAAACAAAAAATGTTTTTAATCAATTCGAGTTGATTCATTGTTTCAGTTCTACTTGACGACAATGACCTGCAGTTCTCTTCCTCATTTAGCCCATGTTCCATTGTTCATTGCAGATGTTATTAGGTCTTTGAAAATGTTTGTTTTTGTCTTTGTTTCAGTAAATAAATTAGTCACATTTTAGTTTCAGTCTGTTTAACTCCTCTTTTGTGTCTCTTCAGACTATATGCTCAAACACACAAGAGTTTTAAAATCTCTGAGGAGAGACTGAAAGAACACGTCCAGACACTGGGATTGTTCCGACAGTCAGGTGTGGAGGCGCTGCGGGAGCCCAGCGATGATCCCTACGACTTTAAAGAAGGCGACATCGAATACACGTTTTCCACAACCAAGAGAGTAAAAGGCCAAGGACGAGAACCCAGCAAGAGGGCCAAGGTGGCGCAAGTAATGTTGTTAAAAGACATACTATGGGTCACATAATCTTGGTTTTAAAGGTCTACACTTGCGTACACTTTCTGTCATTAAGTGTATTTTTCCGCTCATACCTCCTCCAGAATGAAGAAATAACCAGCAATGGCACACTGCCCGAGGGCAAAGATGCCATGTCCATTTTCAACTCGGCACCAAAATCAGGTGAAACTAATTCAGCACCATCACATCTACAGCATATACCCACATATCTGCACTCAGCATCATGTGTCAAATGCAGTTTTTTGCACATCAGAGAGGTGTAATAACTATGTTTTTTTTATTATATGTCTTTTCAGAAGAGTCAGGGCAGGATGAAACAGCTACCAAAGTTAACCCTTCCCTGACCAGAGAAAAAGACCTGGTGGTCAACATCTCCGACTTAGACAATATATTTGACGAGGATGAAGAAGAACTTGGGGTGAGCATTATGATATGGTATTATGATATAAATATTTAACTCAAAATACTTAACAGACCTTTTCTGCTTTAGTTCAAGCATAGAACAACATATGTGTACCTTACACAACTTTCACATATTGTTACCTTGTAATGAACATGTGGGATATGTTGTCTTATTGTTACGTTTTCTACTTATATAGTACTATTGAAACATAAGCTGAATCCCAATTCACCCCTTGGCCCTCCCCTTTACCCCTACCCCGAGCCCTCCATTTTGCACATACACATGAAGGGGTAGTGTTATCACAATTCTCAATTAGACAGAGGGGAAAGGCTAAGGTGGAGGCTGTACAGCCCTCGAAATGGAGATTTCCCAGGACCACACTACAAATGGAGGGGTAGGAGAAATCTCCCATAATTCTGTTGGAATTTTTGGCAAGTTCGAGGTAAACCCAGCAAAAAAGTGCAGCAGTGTGATGAAAGAAACACACAAATGTACAGATTTTCTTCGTAAACAACTTAATCGTTTGATCGACATTTAATGCTGTTTTAATGTACAATAGGCTGCATTTCTGCGGTTTACAGTTGATAGCTGCAAAAAGATGACCAAAGCTCATGGAACACAGACGCTTACAGCTACTGACGGCATGGTGAATACTTTTGGAAACAAAGTTTTCACATCTGTCAATAGTGGCATCTATGACTGCTGATGATGTAAGAGGTCGTGAAGAGTTCATAGTGGAATGTTAAGGGGGAGGGCTAAGGGGTGAACTGGGATTGGACCATATGCACTTTTTGTGTAAATCTCCCATTATCCACAATATTATATATGACAGTATTTTAATCCATAAGGACCCAAACAGCCACTGGCAACCAAAACTATCTACTGCTCTAACATGTTTAATACCTGTTGAACCACTAATCTTAACAATACATGTAAATAATTGGTGTAAACTGGAGTTTGTCATCTTTTGACCCTTTGGTCATCAGATATGACCTGTTTGGACTCTTAATTTTACATTCAGTTATTGATATCTTTGCTGAAAAAGCCACTTTCTCATTATGTTTTTCTGTTTCTGATTTAATAACCCTCAACTTCAATCAGGACTTTTATGAACATCTAGAACACCATCAGTAAATACAAAAATATGGAGAATATTATAATAAATGGTGATAAATCAAAGGTTCATTCGAGAGCAGTGGTTCCCAACCTTTTTTCTGACCCCATTTTAATATCACAAATTTCTGGCAACCACAGACATTCAAAAACAGAGATTTCTTTTTGTTAAAACTAAAATAGTTTGCCTATGTTGCAAACAAACGTTAATTTTAGACATTAGGTTTAGGCTATATAATGTATATTATTATGGATGAAGGCAGAAAAGCGAGTTTGAATTTACTGCATAAAAGCAAGAATTAAATTTTTCTTGGTCAGGATATATAGTCAGTCAAGCTTGTGTTTACAAGGCTGCAGGTTAATCCTGAACAAACAATAGCTCAAACTATTAATTATGAAAGATCTGCACTCATCTTAAAGGTCCTGTACAGAGAATTTCTTAAAAGTGGATTGTAACGACACCTGACTAGAAATTTCAGGAATTCCAAGCGACCCCAAAGTTGAACAGCACGGATCTAGAGAAACATTTATTTGGGAAGTGCCACAAAAGTAGCACTGGGTCTTTATGGGTTTAATGATAACACACTGTATTGTTAAATCTTGTTATAAAAAACTGATCTTTTATTTTTATCTGTAATAATTTGTAGACTGTTTACCCCAACCAGCACTCAACAAAGCTTCCAGGATCAGCAGAGGATCGTCCTCCAGGGAAAGAAGGGAGAGTTGCAGTACCTTATCCATCAAGTGAGTCAGTTTGTTTTTTTCTAAAACTCTTTGGTAAATAATCAGTAACAGTCAAAGGTTTTGGCTGTACTTTTTTGGCCTGCGAGCTGTAATGCCTGTAACCTCTGTGTTTTCTTTCTCCCTTCTTTTAGCAGTAGCAGACCTCCAGCGGATGTTCCCTACCCCACCTTCTCTAGAGCAGCATCCAGCTTTTTCTCCCATCATGACTTACCGTGACACCCCCAGCCAGGAGCCTCCTGCCCCGAGTGGTGCGGCAGACCACCTGCCCCTCATGCCCTCCACACAGATTACTGAGTACAGGATGGAGATGGAGGAGGGTGTGGCCAGTCCCAGGCAGGAGGACGTCAAGGTGAGGGGAAGTGCTTCTTAAACCACACACTGAAACAATGGTTTTTTTTTTTAACTGTATTATATAACGAAAGGGTCATGAAATACATTACTTCACAATGATACACATAAAAACCTACTCCTCTAAAGGACTTTTTAATATATTGAACTGAAGCTGTTATATCTCTCTATTTAGAACCAATAGACTGCCTCATAAAATTATCACCGTAGCCAGGTAATTTTCCAGTTTTAGACGAAGCAGAATTAGACAAAGCACTTCAAGGGCTTCATTTCATTGACAGTTTTGCTCAGACCACCAGCCAAATGTTTTTAAGCATATGGGTCAGGTCAAGGGAAAGTGAACATGTATGATAAAAATCAAAGTTATTCTTAGCATATACTGCATGGACTCATCTTTGTTTATGATCTCTATTTTTTGAAACTGTTTTCCAATTTTCAATTGATCCAGGTAGGAGAGAAAAAAGTTACAACTGATAGAATAAAAGTAACACCTCTAGGAACTGACTTTTCACCACATTTTTACAATACTATTACTTTGTCAAAAAATTTAAAGTAACTTGTTTTTAAGGTATTTGGTACTTTTCTTCATTCATATTATTACTGTCCTAAACAGATTTTGTTTGTAAAAATGGCAAATTTTTAAGATTTATCTTTGCATGGTTCCGATTTTAGGGCTGTAGCTGCATTAAAAA
>JAPTYQ010000005.1:52882624-52895868 GCA_029814465.1 Ostorhinchus cyanosoma
ACGCATATAATTGATCATGTCGACGCGTCTTCCCAGCCCTAGATGTTACTATTTGTATAAAATATTCAAAATATTGTTGAAATTTGATATGTTCTTATGTTTGACTGATTTATATTTCCTGAAGAAGACTGTCTTTTCTGTACAGACTTTAATTTAATGGTACCGTCTTTACTTTGGAGTAGTGGTCTAACACTTGTGGTGTTACAATACCGTAGAGTACTCACAGAATCACAGACATAAAATAAACAAAACAAAAGAAGTATTTGCATAACCACAACAAAATACCAAAGAGGACAGAGAAAATATACTCCCTGTTTTGTCTTTTTGGATGCTGAGTGGTCTTTGCAGGATAACAGTGATGTGACTTTTACAGAGACTGTAATGAATGCAAATACAAATCCCACTGTCACTTTTGGAAAATGTTTTTTTTGGTCAGATTTTATGTGTGAGGAGCGGTGTTCTTAATGTAATCATAGTTTCTCACCCTGTATTGTGATACAGATTGTATTACATTCTTCGCTGAAACAGAACAATTGAATGTACTGTAATCTACTGATATGCTTTATTTATAGATTTATTTCTTGTCCATATAGAAGTCTGTTAACATGTGTGCATCTGTTTGTGACTCCTTCTTGTATATTCTCTTTGTGTGAATGACTCCCCAGTGGTGGACATGTGCATGCTGTCGTCCCAGGATATGGTCCGAATGTTGCTCTCCTTACAACCGTTCCTGCAGGATGCAATCCAAAAGAAGAGAACAGGACGGACCTGGGAAAACATCCAACATGTTCAAGGTCCACTTACCTGGCAGCAGTTCCATAAGATGGCCGGGAGAGGCTCCTATGGTGAGCAGGATTTGTTTTTGAGTAGAAGACTACTCGAAAGCTGCAACTATTCATTATTTATTTTTGTAATCAATTAATCCATTGATTATTTTCATTGATTCAATCAAACAATTATTTCAATTGGAAAAAAAAATATGTGAAAAGCCATGTTTGAAAATAAAAATAACTTATTCTAGAACTAACTGAAATAAAAACCACAGAAAGTATAAAATTAAAAGGAAAAATAAAAAAAATCTATATAGAATTAACAACAATAACAATATAAAAGTGTAGATATCTATACATAATTTTATATATAAACAATATGTGCACTGCAGTCTTCAACACATTTGGATTCAACTTACTAACTCACCAACTTACGAACTAACGTACAATTTGTGTTGATCATGTGTGTTACAATAAGCGTCCGTGTGAAACACAACAGTGGAACCAATGTTTAGCAGCAACAAAACTAAGGAAACGAAGCTTCAATTAAGGAAAATTGTGGCTGAATATTTTTTTTTAGATCAATTTGAGTTGATTCATCAATTCATCGTTTCAGCTGTAGACTAATCCCCTGACATGAAGAATTAGATATTGTAGAGAGAGAAATTTACAGACAGTTGTCAGAAGATGAATCCCAAAAGCTAAAGATATCTTTTTATACTTCTCTAAGGTTCGGAGGAGTCACCAGAGCCTTTACCCATTCCAACACTGTTGCTGGGCTTCGACCGAGAGCGCGACTTTCTGGCCTTGTCCCCACTGGCTTTACCATTTTGGGAGAAGCTGCTGCTGGAACCTTATGGAGGGCAGAGGGACGTGGCCTATGTGGTGTTGTGTCCTCACAGCCCCTCTCTGCTGTCGGCAGCCCGAGCCTTCTTCCAGGAACTCAGTGCTGTTTATGAGGTTAATGATAATAGTGATGACTCCAATCATTCATGCGGCTGAACAGACACATCATTTGTATTTCTAAATGTTCTTTTATTGCGTGAACCCTGACTCTGTTTCCAGACATGCCGACTGGGGAAGCACCGTCCTCTGGCCAAGGTGTCCCGGGACGGAATTGTGCGAGTGGGGGAGGAAGTGGAGGCTGAGCGGCTGGAGGAGCTCGATGTGGACCAGTGGCTGACCGGACCCTGGACCGGACAGCAACACACGGACAACCTCAGCAAACTGAAACTCTACGCCTATGCCTGCAAGCAGCAGCTAGGTGAGATGAATGAAATACATGCAGTGACTGTAAAAATAAAGAGTTTTTAAAGGGCTTTTCTATTGGTTTTCCACTGTATGTGTTATATTTTACAAATCAGTGTATGGCAGAGTTATTATAATTCTAACATTTCAACAGTGTTTTTTTTTGCTCGTCTGACAGGCTTTGAGTTATTGTGAATGTGCTGTGTCTGTTGTCATCTTTGTCATCGTCTTCATCATCTCCATTGTCTTCGTTGTCTTCTTCGTCTTCGTCTTCGTCGTCTTTGATGTTTTCAACGTCTCCATTAACAATTTCTTCAAACATCTTCTCATAATATTTTTTATGTATCTTCCTTGGGACGTTGTCTACAAACCTTGTTCACAGTTTTGGGAAATTGTGATTTTAATATTTTTGATACATTTTTTAAGTATTAAAAAATTGCCTTTGCATATTTACATATTTTGGTGGAAATGGTTAGAGATATCACTATTGAGCACTAATAGGAAGCCATATATTGACTTTCATTTAATTAATCGAGTTCTCCTCCAGTAAAAGTACCTCCCACTTCTGGTGGGAAATTGATCTCCTGCATCACAACTGCAGGACTCTAACATAGCGGCAGAATCTGACAACCTCGTACCAAGTCACCTTGGTTCTAATTCTTGATAGAATATGCCAGTGAGCTACGTGGCCACTGGTCCTAGTATTTTTAACTAATAAACTCATTGGATCAGGACAATGGAAAGTGAACATGTATGATAATCACCAAAGTTATTCTTACAATATATACACTGCATGGACTAATTTTTTAGCTTAGAATCTCTATTTTTTTAAACTATTTTCTAATTTTCAATTGATTCCATAAAAAAAAGTTACAACCGATAGAACACAAGTTATGTTAAAGTTTATTGACACCTCTCGGCGCTGACTTTTTACCACATTTTCACAATGCTATTACTTTGTCAAAAAATTTAAAGTAACATGTTTTTATTGTATTTGTTACTTTTATTCATTCATATTATTACTCTCCTAAACAGATTTTCACATGTTGTTTGTAAAAATGGGAAATTTTCAAGATTTATCATTGCATGGTTCCGATACCGTATATTACTTATCAAATTTAGATTTTTCTGTTGTAAGTTTACCATTAAATTGCATACTAGTTACATACTAATCATTCACAGACACATACAAAATGGCAGTACTTAGTGTCCATTTTAAGGGTTGAACGCTTTTACAGTATGCTTTAATCTGCTACTTAGGGTTAGGGTTAGGACCGCGAAAGTGAAACTTAACTCTCATTTACCTTTTCCCTACCTCCTGAAGCTTCACAAACTTTCATTTGAGCGGGCAGTACGTTTGTCCTGGCATATTATATATTATACAAATGTATAATAAATCTAATGCGACGGTGATAATTTTTTTGTATGAAATGTATGATGTGGCAGCAAGGATTTAGCTATGGTGCTGTGCCACGGCAAAACCTTACCAACGGAAATTCTGCATTATTTTTATCTATTATATTGTTTTATGAGAATTTAACATATCTCAAAAATTTGTAGTATAATAGATAAATAGGTTATGTAGGCATATCTGTGCCAATTTGTAACAATATCTGACTGAACAGCATGTTATGCCATTTTGCACAAACCATAAAAACTGATGTATCATTTCTGTAGCTCCATAACTGAGTATTTTTTTTTTTTAATTTTCATATTAAAAAACAGAAAATATAAATAAAACAGAAATATATGTAATAGAATGTTGCTGACCCTATTGCATAGAAGATCAAATCCTGTTGTAACAAATCCTTCATTTTGCAGGTCCACAACTCTCAGTTCTGCCTCTGGATGGAAGTCTTCTCCTTCCGCCTAAAACCCAGCCCACAGCGACCCCCACGTCCTCCGCCCAGTCTGTGTCTTCTGGACAGCCTCAGTCTTGGGCCTCAGCTGATGGTGAGCAATCTTCTTCTGGGGCCATCACCTCTGGAAATGCAACAACCCCAACTGGAACGACCTCAGGCCAGACGGGGGAAACCAGCCAAGGAGGAACCAACGATTCTAAAGGGCCACCGACTGCCACACCACCAGCTAACACACCAGCAGAAAACCCTGAACTGTAAGACCTCACAGAGTAACCCTTATTCTTTGATCATGCCAGTATGATCAGATCACATTTTTGACACACATTTTTCACACATTTTTGATAAAAAAAAAAAAAAGAAAAAATTAGATCACCTAGAGCAGTAGTATCAACTTCACTTGGAAAGTGCAGACTTGAAACTCACTCCAAGATTTTGTTTGATATTGATAGACCATGTAAAACTGGATATATGATACTTCTGGGTTAAATGGTGAACACGCCCCTTCAGTGCAAAAGATGAGAGGCTTAACGGATGCAAAATCTGTTTCTGGCCTCCATTGTTTTTAAATGTGCTATATAAATAAACTGACTTGACTTGACTTATGTGCAGCTGTTTTACTGCACAGCATGAATAAAAAAGTAACATAAATAAGTACATAAAATGAACTTACATAGAATAGAATAGAATAGAATAGAATAGAATAGAATAGAATAGAATAGAATAGAATAGAATAGAATAGAATAGAAGGCACCTTTCTCATTTGCACACATATATTGAAGTTTGATATGTAATATAATATGTGTATGTATAATAAGTCATTAGTCAGCCTCATTTATCTCACATTTGGTGAAAAGAGACCACATTTATGCTTAAAAAAAATAGCATTACAATATTTCATTTTAGACATGTTGTCTAAATTTACATCTTATTTTATTCATATATTCCACAACTTTTGTGAAGGTAAGACTTTGGTAAATCTATTTCAAGCACCTAATCACCTGATTTGAGCTGAATTAGGTTAGACTGTAGTTAACATAAAGCTGAGATTTTCCTGAACATTTTGATATAAAACATGTGAGTATTGTATTATTTGCAAGTTAATGGGTGAATTTAAGAAAGCATGTAAAAATCAAGAAAATACCTTTAGACCCCAAAGGGGTAAAAGTGCAGATTGGCATTAAATAGTTTACGTATATCTCTACTTCTTTTCGTTTGTTTTTCTGTTTCAGTGCCTCTGAGCAATCTAGAATCGGCATCCCGACTGTGGCGGACTCCGTCGACAGCCACACCAATCCACCAGCTATTGTGATTTATATAGTTGATGCATTTCTCAGCTCAAGTGGAGCAAGAAATGAAGGGGGGGAGGAAGAGGACAGTGAGGAAGTGGAGACAGGAAGAATTTGGATGCTGGGGCTTTTACGCTGCTACACAGAGATGCTCCAGACTTTACCTGAGGCGATGAGACCTGCCCTGGTTCTACAGGTGGTGCCGTGCCAGTACCTTCTCCAACCAGCCAGTGGCGAGAGCCACTTATACCTGCAGCACCTCCGATCTCTGGCCTTCTCCTGTTACTCCCAGTGCAGGCGACTGCTCCCCCAGCAAACGCACATCAAGTCCCTCACTGGCTTTGGACCAGTATCCAATGTCAGTGCTGTGCTGAAGAGTCCAGAGGTAGGGATACTTATCAAAAGACTAACTCCCAGTTCAGACCAAAGATTCACATGTACTGTAGATGAAACCACTTTAACCCTTAAAGACCCACAACTATGTTTGTCACAGCTTTCAATGGATTCTTTTTTGTCTTCCAAGAGAGTTTTCAACATTTATTACAGTATTATCTTCTACATTTTGCATTTTTCAGTGGAAATCAGGTTTTCACCTATATTTAATTTATGGATCATAAAGGTTATTATATAAAAGCAGAGAAAATGGAAGTGACTTTAACAGTTATTAGATGAAATTAGAAAATGCACTTTTTCAACAATATATATCAATAACTGAACATAAACATCTTCATCCACTGTCATTTATCAAACTCTTTTACTGATAAATCAATGTTGTAGAAGATGACAGTGTTTTCACATTCACTACGGAGCCTCTGAATGTCCAAATGGTTCATATCTAATGACCCTGAAAAAATAACAAATTGCATGACACCAATTCCTCTAAACAACAGTACTGCTCTGGAAATAAACAGGATACATTTTTGATTCTCTCTTTTTTTTAATAATACATATTAGTAAAAATTGCTACAAAAATGCCTGGAAAGCTAACTCTTGAAATGGAAATACAGTGTGTTGCATTAGTTTGTTCTGAGTTATAGAACATTGCTGACCAGTTGTTGGCATGTAGTTACCAGTTGGTCTGAACTGGGTATAATGAAGCCCTCAGAATCAAATCACCCATTCAGTATCACTTCTACAGTAAAGTTTAGAATGTTTTACAGATCGATCATTACTATTTCTTTGATTTCACATGTACAGCCACAACATTTTCCTGTAGGCTGCAAAGATAACTAAAAATATGAAAATGAACTGCCCGTATGGCTTTTAAAGGCAGAACAAATGTGTGTTATCTGCTGCTGTTTGTGTGTGAAATGCTTAAAAATTAATTGTTGTTTTTTTTTTTGTTTTGTTTGTTTTTATTGTTAAGTCTTAGAGTCATACAAGGAAGAAAAGTACATGAAATAAATCTACTTGGATTTTTTTTTTTTTTTCACAGGATAAAAATTATAAGTCACAGTTTCACTGCTGTAGATCCCAAATCAAGGAAACATTGAAAGTCAGAATCTGATGAAACTCTCATTAAGCAAAATTAGTAAAACCATTTCTAATGCTGTAGTTTTAAATGTGCTTATTGGGGCTTCTCTGTATGTTTAGTGTAGGAGCAGATTTCTACAGATCTGTAAAAAGTCTTATGAAGCAAAAGTAAAATCCAAGTCAATTTAGTCTTGAAAGGTTTATCGTTTATCACGTTGAAACCTGCAGAAATAATGAAAATGATCACATTCTTTTATGCATACAAAGCTAAAAGTTATACTTCCCCATTGTTACAGTCAATTACATTATTCCTAATTTCCTTTGCAGCATCCCAGTCCACTGCAGCTCTACTGTCCTCCATTCATCCTCGGCCCAACTCGTTCCAAACAGCCAGAACCAGGGGAGATGTGGGCAGAGCTTCCTCCTAAATACAATGTCCTCTTTGTTGGCTACTGCCTTTCACATGACCAGCGCTGGATCTTGGTTTCGTGCACCGACCAGCAGGGGGAGCTCCTAGAGACCTGCATTATCAACATTGATGTACCCAACAGGTGAGGAGCAGGGCATCTTTATGATCTTTATGAGTCCGTTTTTATCATACTAGGAGGTTTTTTTCTTACTTTCAGCAAAGGAGCACAGGCCACTCACAAAAGGTGCTCGACTTCACTGAATGTAGTGACTAAGTGTCTGTTTGTGTCAGTGACATCAAGGACATGAGGAGAGAGCTTTCACACTTCTTATTTCCAAATTTGTACCTCCTTCACTGACCTTGTGTTTTAGTCTATTTCACCTGAAATGTGAGTGATGGCAAGAAGAGCTGATGCATTTACAAAAGCAGGCATTCTCATATCACAGGAGTAATACTGGTTAAATATGATGTAAGGAGCAGCTGCATCCTCTGCCTGTATTTATGCTGCCTTCATGTGCTATCAGGAACTTTCCACTTGTGATCTTTGAAATTACAAATGCATTGTGTTCAAGAGCTTTTGTTGTCGTAGTGAAATAAAAAATGGCTGACAATTTATCGTGACCTGCTGCTTGGGTAAAACAGTTTTGGACATGTTAATTCATGTGCTAAGCAATTTTTTTGTAAATTGTGTATGTTATAAATGCACAAAATCATCAGCTAACAGTAGCAGAACGTTAATAAAAGCATTAGTTATCATTCACGATGAATCCCTCATTGCTCTCTGCCATGTTGAAAAGTTGAAAAGTTATTTTCATCTCAGCAGCTCGTGGATCACAATTTTTTCTCAGTGCTCGTGTGGAAAATGCAATATGAGGGGGCATTCATTTCCAATTTTCAAGTTCATAACTAATATTTACAATAATTCCCATAGCATGTGAAAGCAGGATTAGTTTCAGTGCATTACTGTTTTCTGTCTGTCAGATGAGCGGAACTGTGTTCAAGTAAACTTATTCATTTTTAATTGAGTTCACAACTTGGTATATGAAGTCAAGTTGACTATGTAGAGGTGTCTGACTTTTTATTTAACACAAATTTTATTATGCATTTGGCCACTTTAAATAAATGATTCCGCTTCTGAGAAAAAGTTAAATTTTTGACATCCTGCTCCTGGCGTGGTTTGTATTATCAGAATCTGCTAAGGTTAAATGAGCGTATGCTCATTCATCCTCCCAACAAGCCTCCTCAGTCATTGATCCTCAACATTTACTTTAGGACCTGAAACATTCACAAAATACTATAGATTGACATTCACAAACACGAGGTGTAGGAGGAGTCAAGGACACAGAAAATAATAAACTGAGCCTTCTATTCTCATTCTTAGGAGAAGGAGTTTGCATGATTAGCATCCCTTCCTCCACATTCAGATGAGTAGATGAAGTAGTTTTCAGAGTTATGGGGCAGTATGTAAAATGAGTATTCAGATATACCAGGAATTCTGTCCGTCCATCCATCTGTCCGACAGTTTTGTCCAACCAATTTCTCGAAGACTGTTCACAAGATTATTTTCAAATTCAACACACATTTTCTTTTCCACTAGGATACGTGTAGTGCACAGTTTGAGGTTTGGGTCAATTTCAGTTTGTGGATTTTTTACAAATTTTTGAATATTGGAACTCAGAAAATTTGTCCAAGTCTGTAAGACTGTTGACCCAATTCAGCAGATAAAATGTGATCAGATTGAAAGTTAAAATTTGGGCAGAATAATGTTTGACTGAACTACCCAAAAAGGAATTCTGTCTATTCTTCAGCCTGTCTGTCCAAGATTTTTGTCCAATGTTTGTTTGTTTCTCAGACACTATTCAATTTCATATTTTAAATTTCACACACATGTTCTTTACATGTGCCTTAATCAGATTTATTTTTTCACATTTTTGATAAATTTTTCACAAGATTGAAAGTTAAGACTCAAAATGCAGTCCCTGACTGGGCAGGATGTCAATGAGCAGGAGGGCCAAAGTGTTGTGTGGTGGGGTGTGGGTATTTGTAAGCTCCACTTTGTTTTTCACTTGTCTTCACTATCAACTTATATGCTATTAAATGCTTATATCTGAAGTCCTGGCATTAGCATTCAGTCCAGCAAATCTGATCACAGGCAGACAGCTCTAATACAAAGTCTGAACGCATTCCTATCGAATCACTCAGTCGTCAAGCAGCACACTAAATTCAATTTGCAAAGAAACATTTCAAAGCCAGATTTTTCATTTTGAAAGAAACACGTATGTTATGTTTTGAGTTAAAAATTAGCTAATATATTTGCTAATCAAGCAGGGATATCAGATCTCATCAGAACTCAATCACTCAGAAACACTAGAAACATGTGTTTGCATTATCTGAGGACACTCATCAGTGTAAGGTCTAGAGATCCTCCCAGCATGAGCTAATATGTCCACTAGATTTCTGCACTACTTTTCACATGTTAAAGGGAGTGTATTTGAAAAGTTAAGTACAAAATTATGATTTTGTCCATAATGTTTTCACTTTAGAGCACGACGCCCCAAGGTGTCAGCCAGGAAGATGGGACTACAGAAACTGTGGGAGTGGTGTATTGGCATCATCCAAATGACCTCACTGCCATGGAGGATTGTAATTGGTCGATTAGGGAGACTGGGTCACGGGGAGCTAAAAGGTAAGTAACATCAGATGACAAAAAGTTTGTCTTTGTGAATAAAATATATGATATTTAAAGATTGTTTATATGAATATAAGATATTTAGGGTAAAATACTGATCAACCAGTTCAAAATTGTATACTGTATATGTATATATACATGTATGTATGTATATATATGTGTGTGTGTGTGTGTGTGTGTGTGTGTGTGTGTGTGTGTGTGTGTGTGTGTGTGTGTGTATATGCATATATGTGTATGTGTGTGTGTGTGTGCATATATATAATGTCTTATTTTAGTTTTATTATTATTGTTGTTATTATTTTCATTTTACTATTATTATTATTATTATTATTATTATTATTATTTTCTTGTCTTTTTTTCTGTGTATTTTTTATTTTTGGGGAGGTGCCTACATAAGCCTTTTTTGGCTTCTATCCTGCACAACGTTGTTAATGTTTGTAAACTGTCTTGTTTTTACTCTTTACTACTGCTGATGTGCAAATATATAAATTATAATAAAAATTACTTTCATAAAATAATTTGGACTATAATGGAGCATAATTCACTGACCAACATGTGATGTCTGTGTCTTCCTGTATCTTTGTTTCCATCTCCAGACTGGAGCTCTCTCCTCGGGGAGCATTCCCTCCACTCATTAGGGAGACAGCTGAGGGAGGCTTGTCGTGTGTGTGGGATCTCGGCTGCAGACTCTCCCACAATCCTCAGTGCCTGCCTGGTTGCCATGGAGCCTCAGGGCTCATTTGTTATCATGCCTGGTTAGTCACATGGCCACTCCATGTGTCATACTGTTCACTGCAAAAAGATAATGACAGTAAAGGCCCATTTATGTTCACGTTACGTACGTAAATATGTCGGTTGTGTTGGAATGAGTGTTTGCCAAACAGTCCACCTGAGGGCACCGCTCTGAATTAATATACTGGACTAATAACATGAAGATGAGTAGATTTTTTTAGAGAAGAAGACAGTCAATAATTGCAAACATGGCAATAATATATTTGTAATGATTTTGAGAATGTTAGTTGCGGTAAATATGTTGGTAGTTTTTTACTCACACAGTCACTTTTTGAAAAAGTTTCACAGGAAATTATTTTGTTCATATCTCAACACTGCCCTCTACGGCTCCTGGTAGTACTGCTACGTTTCCTCGGTTTACATCTGCAAGAGGACAGATGGGAAATGAGCATGTAAAGAACATAGAGGGTGGACAGAACACTCCATCTGTATATGTATGGGTTTTACATTGACCATAAATGGGCCTTTATAGAGACACTGTATATGGTAATACACTTTAGTACACTTTAGACAGTGAGATTTATTGTTTACTATATTAAATCTGTAGAAACAGTATGGAAAAATTGTGGTACATTTTTGTTTAAATTTACGAAATTGCTCATGACAAACCTGTGTGTGTGTGTGTGTGTGTGTGTGTGTGTGTGTGTGTGTGTGTGTCCAGATGCAGTGACTATGGGCTCAGTATTTGGCCGCAGCACTGCGCTGAACCTTCAGACCTCCCAGCTGAACACACCTCAGGATGCTTCCTGTACACACATCCTAGTCTTCCCGACCTCTGCCACCACCCAGCTGGCACCCAGCTCTTACCCAACTGAGGACAATAACGGTAAAGATTATTATGGATGCAGATTGAGCATATGCCTCTGAAGGTATTCATTCCTGATGTGCAGCTGCTGGTCCTCTGACCTGTCCTCAGTCTGAGTGTGTTGTTTCCTAGGGTCCATTTCACAAAGCAGGTTTAGTGAAAACTCTGAGTCTTTTAACCCTGAAATGAGGGAAACTCTGAATTTTCCGTTTCACAAAGGGAGGTAACTCAAACCAGAGACAGAGGGGTATCTCTAGCCTGCATCACACCCCAAGGTAACTGAAATTCTCAGTCAGTTACCATAGTAACAGACTCTATGAACCTAGCCTGGTCAGGACCAGGTTTTTTTTTCAATGAAACCCCAAGTTTCTCTCTGTCTCTGCCCTCTTTCAGCCACACATGGTGTTTGATTTAGTAGAAGTCCATTAAACGTTTGAGAAGGATCCCATGGATGAAGGTGCAGCATTACTGTGCAGAGAATTAAATATTCATCTGGAGATGGTTATCAGACCGTGCATAGTTGTTCTGGTATTTCCAGACAGTCGTCTGCACTGCAAGAACCTAAATCCAAGTGTATTTTTCTCAGTTCTAGTCCAAATATTTCATCACGTTTAAAATAAGACACAATCACTGTGAGATATAAGAACTTATTTTTAAATAGCAGAACTTGAAAATCTGATTTCAAGAAATCTTAGCAAGATAAATTTCACTTTTACCATTGGAAGATTTTTCAGAATAATCTTGGTAAGATTTCCTCCCAAAATATTGGTCCTATCAATTTGTCATTTTCGATCCTGTCTTCCTCGACCCAAAACACGCAAGTCTGCCAAACTGTAGCAGTCAGCTCTTTTGTGTGATATTCTGTGATTCCTGAGACACACACACGCACACATGCATGCACACACATACAGTAGAGGCCACTTGGCTTTTATAAGATAGATAGCTGTACCAACAGGTGACAGTGTTATACAAGACACCTCTTTATCCATGGATTCTGTATATTGAATACATTTTGAGATGATTGCATCAGTTTCATTTTAACTGAAAAAAAAAAATAGAATTTCAGACATTTACTTTAGTATTAATGTAGTTTACCACCACCAGAGGGAGAATGTGAGAGCGAATGAATAATTGATCAATAATGTAAAGCACTTTGGGTGCCTTGAAAAGTGCTATAGAAATCTAATTCATTATTCTTATTATTTTTATAATAATAATAATTATTATTATTATATTTTATACATTTTTGGCAGAGTATAACACACAATCAACATGTTGATGTAATTTTGGAAAGTATTTATTTACATTATATACACAATAATACTATACACATCTACAAGAGCTGAAGACCACTAATTATCATTTCATGAATAAATAATGTATGTCAGGTGAACTTCAGATATCATTCATTTCCTTGTTCATTTCTCAGATCAGCCCCATAGCTGAGCTACAGCTGTCAAGTGAAAAATGAATGAAAGAACGATCCGTATAAACGATCCGTGAATGAACTGTAATGCTTGCTGCTCGCCACTAGGGATGCAACGGTACAGGGTATCCACGGTTCGATATGTATTGCGGTTTTTGAGTCACGGTTCACGGTTCGATACGGTTCAGATGCAGAGCCTGGCTGTGCACCAGAACAGAACTGGAGCTGATGCAGAGCTTTCAGTAAACAGGTTTGTTCATTTCTAAGTCACGTGTCACATTGTTGTGTGTCACTGCCTTCATACTTCCATGTGTCCTATACATTAGAATGAGCATTTCTCAATCCATCCACCAGAGGGCGCCGTGCTTGATTACCATCCTGGACAAATACCATGAAGAGGAGTATAGTTTTTTCGAAAAGAAGAAGAAGAACAAAGGCATAATAAATAACAAACACGGTCTTTCTCCCGTTGTCGTCGTAGTCA
>JAPTYQ010000005.1:52901969-52912226 GCA_029814465.1 Ostorhinchus cyanosoma
GCTGTGCGACCAGGAAAGTTGTGTAAGTAATGGCAACGGAAATAGCAATAGGATTAGCGAACTTCAACATTTCAGAGATTTATGCATACTTATCATTTTTTTAGTGCATAATGTGTTTAGTGCAGTGTGAGTCTGTAGTGTAGTTGATTTTTGTTTTGTGCATCTGAAAAATGCTGCGCTTTTACTGCTCTTAACACAGCACAATGGTTTGAATAGTTTTGCAAGTAAATAAATGATTTAACGATATATCAAGTCTTAATGAGTTTAACTTAAAACATAAATTAGTGGGTAATACCTAGTAGATAACTTTTAATCCACAAAATTATAAGTTAGAGTATCCACAGTATTGCAGAGAGCATGCACAACAAGTACACAAACCCTTCCAAAACACGTGCTGTATAGTTACTTGTAATTATCACAAGCAGTGACACTGGCAGAGGCATAAGTCAGTATCTACATTCTTTATCAAAATAGCACAACCTAGACATTGAGACTACCCATTGCGTGAGTAAAATGGACTGCACTTCTATAGCACTTTTCCACCTTCATGGTGCTCAAAGCGCTTTACAAAGCCTCACATTCACACACCAGTAGGGAGCTGCTGCCATGCAAGGTGCAGCCAGACCTACTGGGAGCAATTTAGGGTTCAGTGCCTTGCCCAAGGACACTTGGACATGTGGACAGTCAGAGCCAAGATTCGAACCACCGACCCTTCAATCATTGGACGACCCGCTCGACCAACTGAGCCACAGCCGTACTTTTCCTTTAAAAACAACTTTAAAGTAAATTTACAAGTAAATACTTAGTACTTTTACTTAAGTAAGATTGATCATTTCTTCACTACTAAAGCATTCTGAATCTGAATTTGAATTGCAGGTTTGTATTGGAACAGTACAACGCCCTGTCCTGGCTGACATGTACCCCGGCCACCCAAGACCGCCAGTCCTGCCTCCCAGTCCACTTGGCCGTGCTGATCCAGATGTACAACGCCATCCTGAACATGCTTTAGCCTTGAGGATCAGAGTGTTTTATTTACTCTGTGCCTACGATTCCTGCTTTGGGCACCAGAGAGCACCAGAGCTCCTCTGCTACTTTTTTTTGCTTGGTTCCTTTTGTGTTTTTGGGAGAAAGTCATGGATTTTATGGATAAAGAAAAGACAAGGCATGTTTGACTCTTGCGTGCCTGGAATGTAATGAAATGGTATGAACAGTAACCACAACATACAAAGCCAGTAACCTCTTCAAAACTGGTTCTTTCTCCAACATTGTGCTAGTTTTGGTTCTTTCCAGAGGAGATTTAGAAAAAGATGGACTTAATCGACTATGCCCACCTATTGACATATCACAAACTTTCCCACATCAGAAGAGCAAATGCGTCTCCCTTTGGCTTTGTTTAGCAACACTGAGGAGTCCGTGGACAGTCACTGGGGAACCCTGTCTGATTCTCTTTACCTGTAAAAAAATAAATAAAAGGACCCGATCTGTGCAGGTACTGCATCACTCCCATGTTGTACAACCAGGAAAGCGGACATCAACACAAACACATGGCTTTGTTACATCAATAGTGTTTTTACATGTTTTGTATAGAGCTGCAATGTTGAGCTTCTTGGGTCTTGCAGTCAGTTAATGAATCGTCTACCTTTGCGTCCTAATTTACTCCATGGTGTGGGGGAGCATTTGATAACAGCACTTTTTCCTCGACTTCCAAAGTGTTGTAGATGCAAACACAAGGGGAAATATTTGACCAGTTATGACAGAGTTGTTGTTTATAATGTAAATCATAACATTTGCAAAGAATTTAGACTTATTTTTAATATTTAAAACAAGCAAATGATAAACTTAAATAAGGCCTTTTTCCCAACAGACTTGTGAATTGTCTTGGGATATGAAATAAAATTTGTCATTTCAATGCAATTGTAAAGATGCCATATTTATACAAATTATATCCTGTCATAGAATTTGATATATATGTGTATATACCTAAATATACTGTATATTACCTCTTCCATGCAGGCACTTAATAAGGGTGATGGGCATTGCCATCTCTTATAAAGTGGATGCATTAAGAACATTTATCAAACGAAATGCATTCTCATTGTACTTTTTTTATTTTCTACAGATACTGAACGTTTCACTTTTTTATTTAATAAGTTTAAATTAAACTAATCGATGCAGGAGATGCAGTATACTGTATATTTATAAAGTGTTCCTCTTCTGCTAAAAACTTGAAATAGGCAATAGAAGACCACGGTATTTGAGCATTGCAAGGTTATTAAGTATTTAATAATAATATTTTATTTCATTGGCTCTCCTAAATGATGTCAAGCAGAACCATCTGAAAGGCCTGTCTCCTCAGCTTCACTCAGTCTGCTATTTGTTGATTCTTAAGAGCATGTTTGTATATACACTTTTCAGCTGTGTTTTTCTGGAATTTCTTAAAAAGCTGTGCATTTCATGCTGGTTGGTTTACTTTCAAGTAATTCATATCAAAGTATTTTTTTGCTGTGAGCTTTTTTTTATATATATAAATATATATATGGTATACAGTACAAAAAAACATTTAAATACAAACCAAGAACTAATTTGCCAAGTTAAGTGTACACAAATGTACAGACAAGGGCAAGTTTGCAAAAATTTGTTACATCTGTCATCACTTTGAATATCAAACAGATCCGCTTTAGTGGGAGAGATCTGTTACTTTTACACACTTTTTTTTAGTAAATTATTAAAACTCTTGGAAATTATTTTATGCTGTGTGTTCTCTTTGATCCAGAAGACAGTAAACTGCAGATAGGCGACTTGGAAATATACTTAGATTTATACTTAGATTTATCATGATGTTGATCAGATACAAAAATCAAATCTAAGATATGTTACAATCATAAAATTATTAAGGTTGGTATTTATCAAACTTTCTGGTGATGTAAAATTGTGGTTCTTGGGTGAAAAACTTTCATCTGATGGAGACAACATCCAGGGAACATTTTTATTTAATTACGAATGAATAAAGAAAGTAAATTCATCCACTACTGCTAACATAATAATAGTTATAGGCCTGAAATCAAATGGACATCTGAGTCAAGGGGATATAATCTGTAGTAAAGTGCAAGACACTTCATTTTACTGAAATCCCAGTCACCTTTATTTGCAAGTACAAAGAAATGATGTTCATTATATTCACAGACCAATTTAACAGCATTATTGTTTTTTAAAAAATATGAACAAATTTAGATTGTGATGTCTCTGTACCAGACTCAAAATAGTTGTAAAACATAAATATGTTTAAGAAAAATTCTGAATAAAGTTATAGAATGTACATGTTGACACTTGTCGGATTCAGATACTAACAAGTGAGATTATCAGAATTGGACATAAAAGGTGAATCAGATAATCGTCACCGCAGCAGCTCAAACAACGGATAAAATTTACATTTGTAATATACAACAAATAGTGTCCTCAGTTCCCTAAGGATTACAATAGTCATGTAGCACAGTAGTAAATATGTCACTGTTCCAACACTGAAGTCTACTGGCGGGCCAAAAAAGTCTTAGATTCTACTGCTGTGTTGGATTAGCATAAGCTTTGACTACAAGACACATTCACCATGGCGTCATTTATGCCACACATTGTCTATGATGCAGTGTCACAGTACATGAGACATGAAATTCATTGATAGTGGCCAAAAATGAATTCTGTGTTGCATGAATTTTTGGCCAAGATTTGATACTTTCATTATTTTTTTTATTAGACCTTTATCCAGATAAAGGCCCATTGAGATTGAGATCGCTTCTACAAGGGCGATCTGGCCAAGAGATCAACAGCACACGCCTTGAAAGAAAACAGGTTTTACAGACAGGTAGTAACAATCATTTCAAACAAATAGTAATATAGTAATAACAGAAAAGTTAGGCAATTTATTAAAGCGCAATTAATAAAGTGCAAAAATTGGTTGAGGTCACAGCAATTTAAAAACACAGGTTCTATCCAACTGATTCTCACGGTCTTGTCCATAAGATGGAGCAAAAAGCGTGGAATGACATGAATTCTGTCAGCTCTACCTGAAATGTGTTCCAGGCAAAGCTGAAAGCACCTTTTCCCAGTTACATTGATGATGGGAGAGTCAGACTCCTGCTTGATGTCTGTAACAGACACATCCCAAAGATTCTCAATGGAGTTCAGGTATTGATCATGTGAAAGTAATGGGTCATACTTCCTAAACACTTTCAATATTTGAGCCACTTGAATCCTAGTATTGCCATCTTGGAATATGCCTGCATCATTAGAGAAGAAAAAATTGGAGCGAATGTTTTGTCAAAAATCAATAAGTTGAATTTGCAAGGTTGTCAGATTCTGCAGTGGTCTTGATGCAGGAGATAAATCTCCCAATAGAAGTGCAGGGTATTTTCATTAAAGGACAACTCAACAAATTCAATCCAAGTCCATATATGACTTCTGATCACTGCTCAACAGTAACTATATTGATATCTCTAACCATTTCTGTGTTATAAGCCATCAAATTATGTAATTTGTAATTAAATAAAAGTTAGTATTTATAATTTCAAAAATTCTGCAAAAAAATGTACATATCTACAATTCTCCAAACTGTGAACACATTTTTGTAAACCAGGGGTCTCCAACATACAGCCCTCGGACCAAAACTGGCCCTCCAAAGGTTCCAGTCAGGATGAATACATGCAAAGTGCAAATATGAGATATTTTATTGATCCCACTGTGGGGAAATTGGAGTGTTTACAGCAGGAAAATACAGAAAACAAAGTGTAGTAAAGTAGCATAATATTTAACAGGAAAATATAGAAAAGTATCTGCTATTTAAATTACTTAGAAATTACTTTTATATTCACAGTCAAAGGTGTCAAACTCATTTTACTTCCAAACTCCAGTCTCCAAAATTTTAAACATTATATCTGTTACAAAATATTTTGTGAATTTGTAGATCCACTGTGATCTGTAAAAAAAGAACATGTGTAAATGAGTTGTGACATAATATTCTTAATATTGTAATAAGAAATTTCAGTTTGTTCAGGTTATTCACATTTTTCTAACATTTAGCATAATTTCATTTTACTATTTTGGTCTAAAACAACAAGAAACATTTGGGATTTTTATTCTATTTTTTATTGCTCTGGCCCACTTCATATCAAATTGGGCTGTATGTTGTCAACTGTTCAACACCCCTGTTATTGTCCAAAGGAAGCTACATAAAATATTTGAACTGAATCGAACAGATAGTTTCGCCGGAGAAGATATTTGAAGAAACTGCTAACGAATACAACAAAGATAATGACAGCCCAACGATGATGATGATGATGATGATGATGAAGACAATGCCAGACGCAGCACCCTCACAATAGTGAGCTAAAAGTCCACCCATGTCACTCAGTATATTCAGGTGATGACCTCATTTCTTGGACATAATGATTCTGAAACTAAACCTGAGTACAAATGAGAAGCTATTCACTGCATCAGTTATGGGTAAAGACCCTATTGTAGAACATGTTCACTGTGGTCAGACTATTAGTTTGGTTTAATCCAAGTGGGATTTTTTTTCCTTGGCTGGACTGTGCCCCAACTTTTCTGGAAAAGGGGTTTGTAGATCATGAGGGATTCATTATGTCTGTATACATCAACAGAAGCAAACACACACACACACATATATATATATATATATATATTTTTTTTTTTTTTCCTCTCCACATTTCACATGTGAGACAGCATAAATGGTGTAAAACAGTGTAGAGTAGAGCTATCATCATTTGCCAGTGTAGTATAACAAGATGTGTGAGGTGCAAGATAAGTCTTTGATTCTACAGTTTTTTCAGGAGGTGTGAAGTGCTGCTTTCTAACATCTGCCTCACATATTACATACAGATTACATCTGCTATGGTTTTGCTATGATAACACTTGTCACTGTGAATAATACTGAATATGGAGATGAGATAATAAGCAAACCTTTTGAAGATCAGGGATACATACTGACTTTCACTAAAGCATAAAAAAGCATTGAATGATACTGATGGGGACCTTTTGCCTAAATGTTGACATTCCTGTTTTACAAGATCATCTAGTTTTATATGTGCAAGCACAATAACAAAGGACATTCCTTTCAAAAACACTGAAATGATTTATTCCTCACTGAGAAGGAAAAGCTGAACCTTTAAACTCCACTGAGCTCCATGAGAGCCACATTAATTTGGTATTTACCCCTGCCTACATTTAGGCCTATGGCAACACTGAAGCATCATGGGAATTTATACTATAGTATTTTTGTGTTCCTTTATTTTGTTTGTTCCACATTTGTGCTAATTAAGGCATAGTGTCATATATAGAACTGTCAAATGTCACTTAATGTGTGTGCGTGTGTGTGTGTGTGTGTGTGTGTGTGTGTGTGTGTGTGTGTGTGTGTGTGTGTGTGTGTGTGAGACAGACAGAGACAGAGACAGAGACAGAGACAGAGACAGACAGTGGAGGGTTAGTATGTGGAGGGCTTTAGATACTAAACATGGTAAATGCATTTGTGTAACAGATGTTAAGGCCTTTTAAATGACCTCATTGTGTGTATGAAATCACTTTAAAAGATGTCCTGTTGAGGACAGTTAAAAGCTCTGCGTCTTTTGAGAGATGTAGTGGGAGATTTAGAGTATGTGAGGATAAGAGAGAAAAAGAGGCAGTGAAGGAGGTTTTATTTGACCATTGGGGTCACATTAAAATCCTTGAGTGGAAAACTACATTTCAATAGGACCTAAAAAGGCCTAGAGGACAACAAACACAGACAAAAAGTCAGTACACGAGGCGCTGGGCAGCTCGAGGACGTTATGAATGAAGAGAAGAGCGTGTAGTAGAAAAGTAAAAGCCACTGAAGAGTCACTTGTCGTGGTGGGGCTGTCTAATGGACATCACAACTGGAGAAAGTGGACTCTTAATTGTCTGCAGTGTTTACCACAGATGGCCTATTAGACCATGGCCGTTCTCCTTCATCTGGCTCACCAAGTGCTTCGCTACAGCCAAATGGCTTACAAACCAAACAAAGAAGGCCATCCTCTGACTTGACATTGCAAACACAATTAGTGGTCAATGACATTTCATGTCCTTTTTCTTTCAATGATGGACCGTATGACCAGACAAGGTTGTTCAAAAAAGCCCTATTATATAAGCAAAGAGGTCGACTTAACGCCAAAGTTCCTGCTTTAGTATAAAGTCATGTGATAAGAACCACTACAGAACACACACATTCATTTCATAACACAGAAAAGAAATAAACAAAATGTTTTAAATGGATAATTTCAATATCTATGATATATATCCATCCATGATTGTGTGTCGCATAATGAAGATATGTACATTATCTGTTAGTTAAGCCATGACATCATTTCCTGTTTCCAGGTCTGGGTGTTTATTCCTCTGAATTCAATAGTATTGTGTCCCTAAGCCCATAAAACACATCCAGTTGACATTCTAACACTGGTCATGACATGATAAAGAGCAGAGGAAATGGTTGGAATGGATTAAAAAAATGGCATAACGTAATGTTAGCGTGTTACCAGTAGTTATATGTGCTATTTGGATGGTTATATGTGTGTTATATGGATCCCCAATTTAGTATATTGCATTTATTACAGTAAGTGTTTTACACTTATGGTTAGTGTTTTTTGACTTAAGCTCCCATCTTTTCTCCAATTGGTGTCTCACTGAAGAAAGAAATTCCAGTGAACAAGCATACAAGTTCTGCAGTAAAATGGACAGAGTTGTGACTAGACCAACTAGTTGCCACTTTATGCATAGCTTGGCTAAATTATTCTTCAATAAAAAGCAAAAAAATAGGTAAAATAGAGCCAGACTCAATACATAATCATCTTGTGCTTGTTATGGTCTGATTGTGACTTGTGAGAGTGAGAGAGATTCAAACTATTATAAATGGTGCTAAATAGACTTATTGCTTCTGTACAGTAATAAAAACATGTACAATGTGATTACAGTGTCAGATGAATGTATGGTAACTGTCATGGGCTCTTTGAGACACCTGTGCATGGAGTACTCATATGGTAGCTGCTTATGGAAGTAAATCTGTGTCATCAGATACTGAATAGTTGTATTTCACAAGAATAGCTGCTTCTTTATTTCTGCTGAGGATGAGCCAGGGAACACAACTTTAGCACACCCTTTAATGGAAATAGCTAGCTAATGGTGTATCGAATGCAGAGGCTTAATGAACGCAAAATCCGTTTCTGAGCCAGTTGTTCTTTAATGTTAATGCAACTATTAACTAACGAATGAATGAATGAATGGCTCTTACTCGCACTGTTTCTGATGGAATTTGCCATAACTGAGGACAACCTTATTAACACCAAGTCTTTGTTTTGGTTCCAAAAGTACTCATTTTGTATTCATTTTATTAATGTATGATAAAACACAATACCGTATTACAGTATGTGATTTGAAGCATTCAGTTCAATTCACTGTTGATTTGGAGTGGCTTCGCTCCATTGAACCCCATCCTGCTTCCGACCCCATTAAACCTGGGTTAAAAACGCAGTCATACACACAATGGCTCTGTCCCATACAGCTCTCATTCATTCACCCACCCATCTCTCAGCATTACACACACTCTGTCCTCTGTTGCACTATGTCCTGAGGTAATCTATATCCATAAATTGATGTAGAGAATAAAATTCAGTAAGCAGGTCAATCCTCACATGATAAATTTGTTTTTGTCCATGCAAAATGTCTAGGAAAAAAATCTGAGATAATTAAAGATATTATCAAACTTCTGTTAAAAATCTTCTTTTTCAAACATAAAAAATATATCAGAGGAAATGCTTTACAGAAATACAGTGAAATGAAGCTACAAGAATATTTCCTCATTCTAAAGCAGACCTCTGTTGGTCCTTGTTAAAATCCACCCTGTAACGCAGCAGTTAACGAGCACAGACTTTTAACCAACTAGCCCAGAAACAGGATAACGCATTTTGCATTGCATTGGGGTTAACGAATTACAGAGCAAGCTCAGAAACAGGATAAGGCAAAATGCGTTATGTGGACTCATTTTGCACTGTGGTTAACGATTTAACGAACAAGTGCAGAAACGAGCCCGTTCAGCAGAGTTCAACTCCTGCAGAGCCTGGGTAATGCAACACATGCACCACATGTAAGACACAGGCCAAATACTTTCTTTTACATGAGGTTTGAAACAACCTCAACATTGCTAATGACAGTGATCATGGCGCATAATCATATATAAACTGGATGAACACAAACTGCACACAAAGAGCCAGATCTACTAAGATGCCAATTTGCATGAACAAATTTGCATGCACAATCCAGAATTTTGCATGTGGAGTTGAACTGCAGTTTGTGGGTGATTTACTAAGATTGCATGCGCAAATGAAAATAAGTACAAACGTATTGGAGACCGCCCTATTTAAATGATGATTTTGCGTGCGCTACTGGTTGTTGTCATGGAGACAATATGCTGGAAAAACTGCACTAATGGAAACAGTCAGGTGCGGCCTGACCAGTAGGACATCTGTCAAAGTCCAGTCTGATATAGTGAATAAGAAAAAAATCAGATCAGCAATATTATCGGAAGACAGTTTCCAATGTGGTGAATCAGTGGGAAAAAGAACGTCGAATCTGCGTGATGATGACAGCTGCATTCAAAGTTAATGCAGTTTGGGGCTGTCAAAATGAATCTGTGAAATACCACAAACAACAAACAGATATGGATTAAAAGCGATACAAGGATAGGAAATATATTTTAATGAGCCTTTATTCATTCATTCTAAAAATGTTCATATAAGGGTGAAAAATACATTCTCTGCGCCTTGCTTAGTTTCTTTGATGTCTCCTCCTTGCAACAATAACTGCAGCCATGTATGCACAATTATGCAATAGGCCCTTTTCTTTGCACTTTGTGATTTACCCTGAAGTTTGAAAAACCACAGTGTGTTTGCACCTAAATTACCCAGGTGAATAACTTTTCATCGCCCCCTAACTTTTCTCAAAAAAGTTCCTGGTAGGGAGGTAGGACTTTTCAGATAACCAGGAATTCTTAGGGGCAGGGCTGTGTGCTGGAGAACACTACACCTGCCGCATTTCCGCATTCCGTTCACCTATCAATATTTCCGTCATTCTTTATTCCATTTCCACAAGTTTTGTATTTTGTTAATTCAGAAAAAGGACCGAAAGAGAAGCTATGACAAGTGGACGAACGATGAGGTCAAGGCTCTTTTGAGCATTTTT
>JAPTYQ010000005.1:52955229-52968411 GCA_029814465.1 Ostorhinchus cyanosoma
GAGAGGAGAGGAGAGGAGAGGTGAGGAGAGGAGTGGAGAGGAGAGGAGAGGAGTAGGAAATATTCAGAAAAATTTTGAGAGGAGGAAAGAGCAGATTATCAAGGAACACAGGAAACACAAGCAGAGGAGAAATAAGAAAAAGAGATCAAAGGAGATGAGTGATGAGGATAAATGAGGTAAAAAGAGAGGAGGAGAGAGGAGGGGAGAGGAGGAGAAAAAATTAGCAGAGGGGAGAGAACTGGAGACAAGAGAAGAGGAAATACGAAAGGAGGAGAGGAGAAAATAGGAGGGAAAACAAGCTAAGGAAACAATAAAAAGACACAAGAGGGGAGAAAAGACAAGGAGAAATGACCCAAAAGAAAGAAGGAAAGAAGAAAAAAGCAGAAGGAAAAGGAGCAAAGTGTAAACTAGCAAAGGAAAAACAAGAAAAGGAGACTAGAAGAGAGGAGAAACAATAAAACAAGAGGAGAAACAAGGAATTATTAGGAGAGGAAAGTTAGAAGGTGAGAAATGAGGAAAGGAGACAAGAGGAGGAGAAGAAGAAGAAAATGATCAAAGAAGACAACAGGGAAACAAGGAGAGATGAGTTGAGGCGGACTGCAGAGGAGCAGAGGGAGCCAGCGGAGCAACTCTTGGTGTGATTAGTAGAGCTGGTAGAGGTGAAGTTAACAGCTATTGACAGGCCAGGCAGGCCACAGCTACTCTTCACCTCTAATCAGCCTTAGCCTTTAATCAAGTCCAAGGCTGGGACACAATCTCCAAACTACTGATGAATGGCACTATAGGATTACCTCATGACCTGCATTTGGGCTGCAGCGAAATCTATGTACTCCAGTAAAAGTAACGAAACCCTCAAATGGGCTACTCTTTAAATGCGCACATATCAAATCCAGCTACGCATGAGACAGTGTTTACATGCATTCTTTCCACATTTGTGTCTGCTGTTTTTTTCTAAACTAATGGATTCTGTTGGTGCGGCTGGCAACATGTAATATGTGTAATTTGATGGGAGGCTGCAGAACAAGGAAGCAGGGAATATCCTGGCCACATCTTTAACCTATTGAGGCAGGATGATGTCATGATTAGAAGAGGAAATTGGGATCCCTCCAGAACCTAAACACCCCAAGGCTGTTGAGCCAGCCATCCAGACGGCTAGAGGGGAGGGAGACAGGAGAGAGCAAAAGGGAGAGGGAAAGTGTATGAGAGACAGAGGGAGAAAAAAATAGCGAGAGATGGGGGCTTGGGTCAGACCCACAGTGTCAAGATCAAAGCGTAGCACCACTTGGCTGACAAGGAGGGGCACACTCCAGGGATAAGTGTGTATATGTGTTCGTCTGTGTGTATGTGTGCAGGATGTCTGCCATGGATCTCATCCAAAGTACCCGCCTCTTCAATCCAGACCTCATGTCAAACATTCCGTGCTATCTCTATGATATCTAGTCTCATCTTGCTTCTACCTTTGTATTCCTGACTGATTCATTGTCGCCTGTGTGCTCACTCACACACACACACACACACACACACACACGCACACGCACACACACACACTCACCTCGTACAAGAACTTGGTACGTTAAACAAATCAGGCTGCAATGCTCTTCCTGGCTTCCTTGCCTTACACTGGTGAAACAAACAGAGGTGATGAGGTGAAGGAGACACTGAGCAGAGGCAGGGCAGAAAGAGAACGAGAGAAAGTGGAGAGCAACAGAGGGAGTAATTGTACTTCTTCGCCATTGTATGCTGAAAAGATTCTCTCGCACAGCCCCAAAATACTCATACATACACAGTATAATCACATGTGTGAAATCCCTTAATGAGCTGACCACAAGGCTCTCAGTTGTGAGCGTAAGAGGAACAACTGATGGGTTGTAAGGAACCAGGCTGTTTTGACATTTGTTGGTTCTCAGCAACACTAAATCTCTCTCACACAGTGATCACTTGAGCAATTATCTCTTCCTTGTCCGAGAACTCAGCTGAGTTAAACTGGAGCAGGGCCAACATGGGCACAAGGATTCTGCTTGCGCACACACACACTACGTTCATTTATTTGCCTTCATCATTTTCTTGGGGGGTGCTGCCCCCCCCCCCCTTTTTTTTTTTTTTTTCCTCTGGCAAATGCGTTGTGTTGCCCTGACTCTGACAGTAGGAAAACCCCAACTACTTTCCCAGTTTTTCCCACTCTTGTCTTCTTTCTGTTGGTGTGGTGATAGCAGTGGTTTATCACTCACAAAGTCATGTCCCTTCAGTGAACTCTGTTTTAACCTAAACAGAAAGGGTGCTGTTCAGTGGTTGATTATGGACAGTGGGGATCATCCTGTACTTGGCAATTGGCATGTGTGATAAAGTATGACCTACAGGTACAGTACGTATTATTAGCAGACACGAGCTGGTGATTATAGGTGTGTGAATTACAAAACAAAGTAATTGTTGATCATTCATTCTTAACCATATAGGACAACAATCATCATGATACAAATAAAACATTTCCTGAAGTTTCTGGAAAAATTCTTCTGATGCTACATGAAATGCCTATGGCCACATGTTACCCCTAACAACCCCTCACAAATCACTTTGCTTGCAACGTATGGCTTTAGGCCTTGTTCTGTTTTGGTGTGTTGAAGCAAGCCTAGTTCCACCCTGAGGCCTCGACAGTTAGGGAATCACTTAAAGAGCTTTAAAGGCTCATATTTCCTCCCCTCGCCACGTAGAATTCGACTTGCCTTCTGACCCTCAACACCATGAATTATGTTATTGCCTCTAACTAAAACAAACAAAACATATTTCTTCATCAACATCTTCTTCAACAAGATGGACAAGTCAGAGAAGAGAGATTGAGCGAATAGAAAAACTAAAAGGCTTGCAGTGGGAGTGATACATTTCCAGTTGTAGGTTCAGTCAGAGGGAGTTGTTGCAGGTGTTAGCTAGGTGTCAGTTATGGGTATGATTTAGAGGCTCACATGCAGCTTAAAAGAAGGTTCACTCAGTCTCACTGTAAACATGCCATTCTTTTCTTCTGAGGGAACTAGTGGCAGAAAGGCAGTAGAAATGATTTAGACATACAGTAGCTAAGTCGGTTCAGGTGTTCGGTCTTCACTGTATATGTGGCAGCTCAACGATCTTAACACTTAAGAGATGAGAAAACAAATGAAGCAGTCAGGAACAGATTGCGGTGACATAGGCAGTATTTCATTAATCTGATGGAAATCATTCTGATCAGAGATTCTAACTTAAGTGATTATATGGAAGCAGATCTAACAAAATTTATTTTAGAATGTAACATCTGACATTTGCAAAGTAGTTTTGAATGTTCTGCCAGAAAGGTAAGTAAATAACAAAAGACGAAACTTCCTTCTTTTCTCTTTTATTATGACTAGTGGTTTCAACCATTGAGTTGTTCAATAATAATTAAATTAGGACTGTCAAAATTAACTTGTTAACATGGATTAATCCATCGTCATGATTAATCTGATTAAAAATTTTAATGCAATTAACCCATCAGTGCAGAATGGCTCTGAACATCTCTGTCAATGTATTTAGGGCAGTTTGTCCAAGTAGAGTTAATGCAAATATGCAGTTGATCCAGTAGTGACAGGTATCAGAACTAACCCACAAAGATGGAAGATGCTAAACAGCATTTTTGCCCTCTGGACAAAAATATGAGTACAAAAAAACAAGATGGAACAGTTGAACAAAATTAAGGCCCCATCCCAAAGTTCTCCTTTCCCCTACATTTCTTCCCTACCCCTACATTTGGAGTGAAGCTTCGGAGGGGTAGTGTGTCCCATTTCTCTTTAGCATCGAGCAGGAGTGGACATTCTGCCCCTTAAAAAGGAGTCAGCTTGGATGCAGACTCGCTGCTTTTGCTTCAAACGGAGAGGAAGAATCTGCCACTTTGCTCCGCCCACAGCGCTTTACGAATGAACTTTTCCAGCATAATCATATGGTAAACATGTCAACAGGAGCTGAAAAGGAATCACACAAATGTAATACCATTTTTCCACTGGTCCCGACTTGGCCCGGTTTGGCTCAATATTTCTGGAGCATTTCCATTCCAGGATAGTGCTGAGTTTACCTGAACGTCAAAGCATGTACTTCCGTGTTTTCTGTTCAGGGAAGTTTTGATAAACTCGCTCGCTTTACGTCGGCCACCAAAGACTGAATCTCCTGGACCGACCATGGTATAGTTTTGGGCTGTCATCATGTGGACTCATGTACTGCTACATTTACTGTCAACTTCCACATATACACGACCTCACTTATTGATGACGTCAGTGTCCCACTGTGTCTGTAGAACTTCCCTTCCCCTTGTGACTCTGTCCGAAGTGCACCTCAGAAAAGAGTGGACTCCAAAACGAGTGCTAGGGTCCAAAGGGGAACTTTGGGATGGGACCAAAGTATATTGCACATGCTGCAGGAAGGCGTTTTCTCTTCACTGAAACACCTCCAGCTTCAAATACCACATTAACGTGAAGCATACGTTAGTTGGGGATTCCGCTAGCACTTCTGCTAAAGCGTCACCCAGATTGTGACAAACATGTTAAGTGCATATTCCCTTCTTTCTTGAGTCTGTTTGTTCATGCAAAATGAAACGCGATTAATAGAGTCTCCAACTTAAACGATATGGAGGTGTCGTGGCCAGCACTGTCACCTCACAGCAAAAAGGTCCTGAGGTTGATTCTAACACCAGGAACCTTTCTGAGTTCACATGGGCTCCCCGTATTTGTGTGGGTTCTCTCCAGGTACTCCAGCTTCCTTCCACCATCCAAAGACATGCACCAATAGGTTAATTGGTTAATCTAAATTGCCAATAGGTGTGAATGTGAAAGTGATCACTTGTTTGTCTCTACTGTATATGTCCAGGTCATTATTGAAAATGAGAATTAGTTCTCAACTAACTTACCTGGTTAAATAAAGGTTAAAATAACTAAGGAAAAAAAAAACCTTGAGACCTTATGATACCTCTACATGGATAAAGCATGCACAAAAAGAGAGAAACAACCACATTAAGTGTTCACATAGCAAATATTTTCCTGTTGGCCTACACATTTTCACTCCAAACTTATCACATGCTACTTTCCGGGTGATATATTTTGATGCACAGGGTACCCCCACAGTATCATTTTGATGCAGGGGGTAAGTGTAAATTTTCAGTGTACTGGTATAGTCCTAAAAATGTCAGGCAATGCTGGATTATTATGTTTAAATCTAATGGCCTGGTTAGAGTTTAGAAGCAGGCCCCCCTAACCCAAGTCTGCACACAAACAGTTGTGTTCCATCATAACCACCCAACCTCTCTAAATTAGGTTTTTACATACTTACTATCAGTGGCAGGTCCCGCTTTTAGTACCTGGGCCTTCAGTGGGGACTCACTCGACTTAACCCACCTCTTAATACTACCACTATGACATCACAATTATAGAAACCATCAATACTATACAAAAAAATGCCAAATAACAAGGCGTGGCATTACAGAGAGAGACAGAGACACATATTCAGGGTGAATACCATTATAACTAAAGCAAGAAACCCAGTTAAGACAACGCCAAACCTCTGCACTACAATTACAACTGTGCCATGCACATCATCGGGAGCAGTTCAGAATCAGTATTTATCTAATAACATGACAAAAACATACAAACAGCCAGTGTTGGCCAACCTCCTCTTATGATGCCCAGCTTTTCTGGACAAATCCACCTTGAAAATGTGTTTTTAGGTATGTTCAAGACCATATAAGTTTCATCTCCTCCATCAGCCATTGTGGGTGTAAAAAATTCGACCTCAAATGCATTAACAGTTCAGTTCAATTCAATTAAAGGATTTTTGGCATCAAAAAGAATAGTGCCAAAGCTATAACAAATAAGTTTTGGTCTTGAAATCCAATCAGAGGATGGATGAGGTGAAACTGAAATCTGGTTGGTTAAAGAAACAGTCCTGTTGCTATATAATTTAAATTAGTTGAGCCTTTACGACTGATTCTTAAGGCCCAGAGCAGATGAAATTAACCCTGGCAACACATTTTGTCCAACCGGATTTCAGTCTTTATATCTTACATTCACATACACGTACTGGAAGACGTGCAGCCAAAAGAAATGCTACGAAATGAAGAGAATAATCTGTAGGAAATAAATTAATACAATTTCATGGAACAAGTATTACAATTTAGCTTACAAATGTAGGTCAGTGTTTCTGATTATGTTAACGCCAGCAGAGAAGGTCTTACTGACCCTGATGGGCCACTACATGACTTGGGCCAGGTGATATGTTGGTAATCAATGATGTAGTGGGAAAACAGATGCCAAGAGCTCATGACAAGCAGCAGTTTTGTGATTATCAAAGGTTTACACCTCTCCTGTCATTTAGGCTGTTATTCTACTTACTAATGGAATATAAGGGTCTGTGTAAACATAGACAATTTGGAGCTGTCTTTCAAAATCACAGCATGTTCAGTCGCTAACGTTTAAAAGAAACGCCACTCAAAATGTCTAATGCAGAGCCATAGCAGTCTTACAGTGTCAGGTCATATGACATCCTTGCAATGTTTAATTCATCCTTTCTGGGCAGAAAGAAAAAACCACATTTCTAAGTCAATTTACTGTTTTCACTGATATTAATCACAGAAAACTGGCAGTATTTCCCCTGGAGTCTGGCTCAACTACCCTTCATAATTATCTAGGCAATGTGGATGCACTTGAGGAGAACTATGACTAGCACTCATCAGAGGACACCGGATCCATTGTGGAAGTGTGTTTAAGACCCACATTCCCTGGCATCCTGAGGTTGTATCGACCACAACCTTCACTTTTCTCCAGTGTGTGAGCCTAAGTATGTGTTTGCTAAATTAAATTAATGTAATGTGTGGTTATGGCTGCACTTGCACTGTCAGAATTTCAATAAATGTTCGAGTAATTGCTCAGGTGTGTGTTTGTGTTTTGGTTTTTTGGGGGGGGGGGGGGTTTGGTGCACAAATGTGTCAGACACAAGATGACCGACCACCCCTCCTTCTCCCCCCTTCTTTTTCATCCTGGCCTATTTCACCTGAGCCCTGTACAGGTTATGGGTGGGAAATAAAAGCTTTGGTATGGCTCTGGAAGCCATTTACCATTAGTGCGGTGTGATTGGAGTAACAGACTGGCCCCTGTCAGCCTGGTGGTGGAGGGATAGCGGAGAGGTTGCTGCCGAGGTTCAAATTAGTGAAGGGTATTGCAGGGCAGAAGGGGGCCCCTGGTCTGGTGTCAGGCCTGATTAGGAGTATCCAGGGTCCAAGACACACTGCTAACAGCATGCAACCAATAACTCACACATGTGTAGGAATTATCTGTGCATACATGTGTACATAGGATGTGGTGCCAAGGGCCTCATGGAGAAACAATCTCTTGAGGATAGATTCATTTCAAACCATGTTTAGGGGAGATTTTAGAGGAGAAGTGTCATTATGCTGGAAAGGATTGGCTCGAAGTTAAAGAAGACAGCAGAGGGAGATGATGCCTGTACAGGAAGAGAGGAAGCCTGGGGAAGGAATTCACATTGATTTACCATAGATCCTCATCTGAGATCAATGGAGGTTCTGTCTGAAGATTTGCCTTGGCTCTGTGATGGTTCCCCTCCCTGACTAAAGAAGAGGAAAAAAGGAATTGAATGTAAATGTCTCAAGAGCACCTTTTTGTCAGCAAATCACGGGAAGCTCTTGCGAAAAAAAAAAAAAAAACATGACAAGGCTGCCAAAAGTAATATCACTCCTGACATGAGATTTGAGTGCGCTTCAACAGTTAGCCCATCAAAACCTGTGCTTGATCTCACACTTGTCGCGATTACACGACACATTAAAGCCATCTTGGCGCTGGCGCTTTTTTCCTTTTGTCCCAGGCTTGGCAGATCCTGCTTATTTAATAATATACTGTTGGAGTTTGGTCAGAATAAAAACTGATATCGCTCCCAAGACGGCAGCTGAAGTTGGGATATATTATGATTAAACACTCAAGTAAAATGGTTGATGGCTTCACTTCCTGTAGGTCACAGCATGATATGGTATGAAACATTAAAACAACTAATAAGGAATCTACATTTGTGACTAAAATTGTATGTTTTCAGTCACCTCACTACCACAGTTTTTGCTGATTAAATTATTGTCAGTTAACTGTTAAATGCTTATTTAATGTCCCATTTTATTTAAGTTTCATCAAACTGGTGCCTACAGGAATGTTGTTTTTCTAACTATAAAAGAAGGTATTGAATAATAATATGAAGAAATTGCAATTCTTGTTTAAAAATGCAAATACCCCTGAAAATGAGGTTGGTGAAGTACGTTTAAAATTTTTTATGTCAACCAAAATTGTTTGATCCATCGAGTTGACCGAAAATCCAAATGATCTCTCCTTCAACAGATGTTTACAAAAAATATGTACTCTATGTAAAGACCAAATATAACAAATAACTGACAATCCATTTTGAAATGGTGAATCTTTTCCATTTCCTTGACAAAAATGAAGGGAAACAAAGGAAAATGTACCTAAATGTCAGAAAAAATCTCAAGAGCTTTTTGTCTGGAAATCAAAGAAGAGCTTTTTAGAAAAATGTGACACAGCTGCCAAATATAATATCACTCTTGACGAAGTAGTGGAGTAAGCGTCCAACCGTTAGCCCATCAAAAGCCTGCTTGATTACACTCGTCGCGATTACAGGAGACATTACTGCCATTTCTGCTCAGACGTGAATAAAATATAAATGGATTTTCTCTGTGAAGGGCGCCGAGAGGTAACGGATGTCTCTGGAAGGAATTTGGAGGTGAAAAGTTATTTTGAGTTGATTTCTAGTGAGATGGTTCTTCTGAAAGATGAGACTCGATGGAGAGATGAAGATGACCCAGTAAGGGCAGAGAAAGGGAAATAAAGGAAAGTGGTGACAAGGGGGAATGGGGGTTGAAATAAGAGGAGAATACATACTTTACTTCTGACTAGGGTCTATTCATATAACACGTAGCATTTAGCAGTATATTTTAAACTATAAATCACATCTCCACCTGTTATTATACCTCACACTTGCAGCATTCAAATCCACTGCTCATATTTCAGCCCCAAATAATGTCTGTTTTATTGTACCTCCATTCAGACTAATTAATTAAATCTATTATTGAACTGAGTTTTCAGAAAATTGTTTGGAGAGAATGTTAATTTATGCTCATTTCCATCCACTAATATTATGTAACTATAAGAAACGGGTTGTTTATCATGAGCATTATCTTGGTTTAAACTGCTGTCAGACACAGTTTTGTCATACATTATCATTTGAGCTTTTGCGTTACTTTACTTTCTGCAGCTCCTTATTCATCAGTGTTACATTTCTGTTTTCAATCTAACAGTTTATTTCCTTTATTGATTTAGCTAATCTTAATAGTGCACACGTGCAGACAAATACATAGTCATATCTACATCTTTTTCCATTCCAATTATATGTATTTACCGTGTACACAATGTCCTTAACCATAAAAAACTTTTTTTTTTTTTGCAATATTGAGGCTTTCCGGGCTTTTATTGTCCACATACTGAAAATGTGATTAAAAGCAAACAAACAAACAAAAAAAACAACTGGAAACATACGTACAGGTGTGCAAAACTAACACATAACAGGTAGATCAAATAAACTTGCACCAAACACACCCATTTAGTGTATACTGTGCAAACTACTGCGAGTGTATGATGAAGTGATGCTTTTTCTGCACCAACAAAAGAAACCAAGTTACCTTGGACTGCTGAAGCACAATGGAAACATGACCAGTGTGGTCTAAAATGGACAATGTGAACTACTACATTGATTGTCATGTTTTTAGATATAGCCACAGTACATCTCTGTAAGAAGTGGTGTAGACCCATTGACCCCCATTACTTTTAAAACATGATATCTCAGGAAGACAGACTGCTGCAAAACTCGGCAGTTTTTCTTGGTTGTAAGGGTGTCCTGAAACAATTTTGGGGGCAAAGGTCAGAGTAATCTTTTATTTGTATAGTCTTATAAGGATGATGTCTAGCTTGAAAGAATGTCTCAAAATGCAAACATTAATTTGGATAAACTGAAAATATTTTGTTGGCCAGAGGTCAAAGTTCCTGTGACCTTTCAGGAATCTCATTTGGTTCATTTAAACTATGTTCACTCTTGACCATAACTACTTGTAATTGAGAGAAGTATATCAACAGATTATATTGCAAGGATAATGGGTGCATTTGATACTAGATCCTTGAAGTCAAATTTGATGTAAGTGAAGAAATTATTTGGACCAGCAATGAGTACCCATTGAGTTATAATGACCAAACGCTAAACATGGTAAGCATTCTTCCAAATCAGAGACAGTTTGGGTTTTTTTTTTGTTTTTTTTTAATTGAAGGGTAGTTATTGCAGTTGGACACATGAAATGAAAATATGATTAATTTTATTTTAAAAAGTATGTATAAAATGTAGGGGACACTGTAGACACTGTAATAATGCTAATAATAATAATAATATAGAATTACATTGATAAGAAGATCAGGTTTTTGTCCGTTTCTGCCATTGGTTATGTTTTGTTTAGATGGTGCCATTCTAGTGTTTTTTGTGCAATCCAACAGAAAGACAGGCAGGACATGGACACTGTCCAGAGAGGACACTGCAAAGCAGGAAAGAGAATGCTTAGAAGAGTAGAACCAAAGAAGTGAAAGTTCTTGATCTGACCCTAGAGAGAGTACAGGTCATGAGTCACTTGTTATTTATATTAATTTAATTCATTCATAATGTTGTCCCCAAAGCACTGGACTTTCTTAAAAGTCTAGAGCTGAGAGGTGTTATTGTATAGTCTTGCATTGCCAGATCTATCTCACCACTTCACTCTAGACAGATCTGACGCAATCCACCATCATCATCTGGCACCATCTTCTACACGAGCGTTGTCAAACTCATTTTTGCTCAGGGGACACATACAGCCCAGTGTGATCTCAAGTAGGCCAGAGCAGTAAGAAAAACCTAATAACCTATGAATAATAACTGATTTTTCTATTCATTTTAGTGTGAAAAAAAAAATGACCTGAATAACCTGAACAACCATGCACAACCTGACATTTCTTAAAACAAATAAGTGCAATTTAGAGCAATATTATGCCTCGGCTTATTATTAACACAACTTACAAATCACAGTGGATCTACAAATGCACAAAACATTTAGTTACAGGCTTTATGGACCTGTGCACTGGTGCATAGTCATGTTGGAAGAGGAAGGGGCCAGCTCCAAACTGTTCCCATAAAGTTGGGAGCATGGAATCGTCCAACATGTCTTGGTATGCTGAAGCAGTCACAGTTTCTTTGAATGGAACTGGGGCCAATCCCAGCTCCTGAAAAACAACCCCACACCATAATCCCCCCTCCACCAAATTTTTACACTTGGCACAATGCAGTCCCACAAGTATCATTCTCTTGGCAACTACCAAACCCAGACCTGTTCATCAGATTGCCAGATGAAGTGCAATTCATCACTCCAGAGAATGCCCCTCCACTGCTCTAGAGTCCAGTGGCGGTGTGCTTTACACCACTGCATCCGACATCTTGCATTGCACTTGGTGATGTATGGCTTGGATGCAGCTGCTCGGCCATGGAAACTCATTCCATGAAGCTCTCTGTGGACGGTTCTTGAGCTAATCTAAAGGCCATCTGAAATTTGGAGGTCTGTAGCGATTAACTCTGCAGAAAGTTGGTGACCCCTTCACACTATGCGCCCCAGCATCTGCTGACCACGCTCCGTAAGTTTACGTGGCCGTTCCCAAACACTTCCACTTTCTTATAATACAGCTGACAGTTGACTGTGGAATATTTAGGAGTGAGGACATTTCATGACTGGATTGTGCTTTAAATCAGCTCATTAAGTTGTGGCTATTCACTCTCCATTTTGCCGGACCCCGTTTGACATCCTGCTTAAACTGCCACAATCCCACTTTCAGACGTCATCAAGGTGGGACAAAGCTTCCGCTCCGTCATCCATTGGTATATAGGTCGGTGCTGGAAGTACAACCAGATCGGTACCAGGTAGGAGGAGTAGACCTGTGGGGTTAAAGTTTACCTGTGCCCAGCCAAGAATATTGAAAAGTCCGACCAAATAGCGAGAGGTAGTCGGACTTGTGGCAAAAAAAAAAAAAAAAAAGCCGGCGAAGCTGTAGTAAACTATGCTAACTGTGTTAGCAAAGAAACATACTCATCAGAAGTGCCGCTGGCTCCAATGTATGAATCTTCACGCCGGATTTATTTTTTTTTGCCAATTTATATCCCACCAACACATCAAATGGTAGAACAAAATGTCCCAGTATGGCACAAAGCACCTCTGTTTTGCTAAATTTTGATTTTGTGCTTAAATTGTTCACAATAAAAGGAATTATGCCAGAGTTTCAATAATTGTTGAAACAAGGAATAACTGTGACTTGCGTGTCTCCAAATAAATCCCATTTTGAAACCTGGAACAAAAAAAATATAGATTTACACAAGATCTGAGGAAAATAGTGTAGTTCCTTTGACTCCAGTCATGCCAGATGTTAATATTATTTTGGTGTCAAAATGGTACAGGGTTGTTGATTTGTGTTCTGCATATTATAGTATTCCAGTACACAGGAATACACAGAAAAGAAATTTGGAGTTATCATTAATACCATATATAGTATGTGGCCCCTGAACTAAAATGAGCTTGAAACCCTTGACGCTTCATATCGTTAATGTAATTTTTGTACTTCACAGGCCAGATTGGATCCTTTGGGGGGCCCATTTTGGCCCACAGGTCATATGTTTGGCACTCTTGCTCTGCAATCAATAACTAACATGACTAAATTCCTGGACATAAAAACACAAAAGGTAATTAAAGTTGCAAGCAGCATTGGGTGGGACCTCGCGCTCTACCCGTGTTCAGCCTCCCATGCCACCACCTGTTACCCATTCACGCCTCCCTCCACCCATTGTTATTTTTTGGCAGTTTTATATGTTTCAGAATTTTTCCTAAGGCTTCTATTTGGAAAATCCTACTTTTTTTGTGTGCGTGTGTGTGTGTTAGAGATAATATGTTTTAATAATTTATTCATACTGATAATTTAGCATTTTCATTAAAGCTTTTATTTTGAAAATCCTACTCTGTGTGTGTTTGTGTGTGGGTGTGTGTGTGTGTGTGTGAGAGAGTGTGAGAGAGAG
>JAPTYQ010000005.1:53033419-53049691 GCA_029814465.1 Ostorhinchus cyanosoma
AAGAAAGAAAGAAAGAAAGAAAGAAAGAAAGAAAGAAAGAAAGAAAGAAAGAAAGAAAGAAAGAAAGAAAGAAATGCACTTTGCAAATATGGGCAAACTTTCAGTGCATCTTGATTCTAATCTTTGTTTCTGATCTGGGCTTTAGAATTATAATAATTTACTCTAGTCTACTATTTCTAGGTTAAACTTTAACTAATCTAATGTAATGTAATCTTAAGTTATTAGTAAACTGGATCCAAATTTGTTGAAGACTGCAGTACACATATTGTTTGTAGATGTCGTTTGACTTGTTTGTTGTTATTTATATTTATAGATATCTTTTTATATACTTTTGTTCTGTTCTTATTGTTGTTGTTATTTCTCTATAGGTATTTTATATATCCATTTACTTTTATATTTTTGTGGTTGTTTTAGCTGGATCTGGAATAAGGGAAAAGTTGTTTGTCATTTTCATACATTTCTGTTTAACATTTTAACTTTTTTTAATGCTTATTCAAATAATCATTTAATCCAATCAAATCAATAGATTCATCAATTACAAAAAATAATTGATGGTTGCAGGTCTAGTTGTTACACTTCATTTTAGGGGACAGATCATGCTAAATTGACTCCAGAGCTGTTTTGGACCAGCCCAGAAAATCCTGAACACAAACATGATGGAAAAAAGTTGTTTTCACAGATTTATAGCAATTATTTTCTAACAAATCTCTGGATTTCCTTTGCATAGCCTTTAATGCCCATGACAAGCTTGAACTCTTGTTAGGGCTGACTTTTGATCTGGTTGTCTGAGATTATACACATTAGTCTTGACTAGAGCTTGCTGTGCTCTCTCCCAGCGAGATGGAGATTAGAAGTGACCAGTGGTACCATAAGAGAGCGGCGCCTGCCTCGTGTTTGTCAGTGAAACATGCGTCCAGACACATCTGCAAGCAGTTGACTTGGCTTTTTCCTGCCGCTGTGTTCCTGAGAGGTCTGGAAGGGTGTCACGCCGATGCTGACCTTATTGTGCCCCGTCTGTCACTTAACCTTCATGTTAGATGTCAGCTTCTCTGCTGCCACCATTCAATTGCCCCAACCCTGACACCAAACACAACACACGCACTGTTTATAGTTGTGACCTCGGACTTTGAAAAGAGAAACAAAATAGTTATGGAGCAGAGAGATTTTCTATACATGTTAACATATTGTAAGTTGTACTAGAAAATTTATAAGGAAAGAACAGATGTTATATTTGTACTGGGATCAAAACAGACAGAAGGATTGCCAGTTGCAATGACTGAAAAACTTCAGTTTCACCTCTCTTACATGTCAAGCAGTTACTGTATGCTTAAAAAAATGCCCTTGGCCCATAAAGTTGAATCCAGAGCCCCGAGAGCAACCAACCTCTCACCTAAAGCACATTATGACATTCATCCTTTGAAACAACTCTAGTCCCTGTGACAAAGTGTTTCAAAAAGTTTACGTTTTCTTTGCCTCTGGAGGACTAGAAACACAAGCTTGTGCTGTATAAATCTGTCAGAACTGCAGAGTTGAGCATATACAGAGTCTTGATTTACACATTCCAGATGGGAGATTATAGGACTGTGGTGAAGCACTGGAGCATCACACACACTCTACTCCCTCTATCCACTCCTCTGCTCCTCTTTGATGGAGATCCCTCTTGTCTTCGTGGTGAAGATTATGAGCTTTCTAACAAATAAACAAAAGCACAAAGAAAATTTTAACGATGGCTTTTGGGGAGGTATGGCACAAACAATGAAGCGCATTTGTGCTATTTGGGTTAGATGTTATATCTGTTCCTAATATGCGTTTGCAACAAACAATGACAGCAGCGCTTGAAACCCTGAGCATGTGTCAGTTTGTGAATATATGAGGTTTCCCCATTGATTCAATACAATACAACATTGTTCATTATAGATTCAGACATTTCTTCACAGTGATCTCCTGGGTGAACTTGCATAATAACAATTTGCAGAAACAAAAGACGTACACAGAAAAAGCGAAGTGCTCACAGACTGCAGTTTGGTAAGACCTGTTTGAGTGTGTGTGTGTGTGTGTGTGTGTGTGTGTGTGTGTGTGTGTGTGTGTGTGTGTGTGTGTGTGTGTGTGTGTGTACTTTTGTGGTGTAGGCAGCACACTTTCCTGCCTGAGGGTTAAGCCAGGGGTGTGTTAAAAGTGATCCTATGGTGCTGGGCGGAACAATTCAGTATCAGGGAAAAGGTCAGCTATCGCTGTTTGCCTCCATCAGGTCAGAGAAAAACAGGGAAATAGAAGAAAAGTGAAGGCTAAAGTGGTGAGGGCCTGGAGAATATGTTTCCAATAGACCCTCGTCAGGCTGTGTTAGCATCTGTGTCCAACACGTGCACCGCAGGGATCGTGACCCTCCACTTCCCCTTCCTTTGCTCTCCCCAATGGGCAGAGCAGCCTTGCAAGGTCACCACAGAGCTGAATTGGGCACAGGGAGACACAATACAAAAAAAAAAGAAAGAAAAATGTCCCCCAGCAACTACTCTCCCCCAGTACCCCATCCTGCCACCCACCCTCTGGACATTTTCAGAAAGCAGAGGACCGGTGAGGTCTTACCCCCTCCCTACCAGGGTCACTGTCAGCCTGCAAAATCACACCAGTGCCTAAAGCAGCTCGCTGAAGGGAGCAGAGCAGACAACCTCAGGCCACAGCTTATGCCATCGCCCACATGGTTGTTCGTCTGTGAAGCAGGTTAAACTAAAAGAGAGGCCTATTGTCTGAAATTGGGCAAGTCTATGTCTCTAATGCCGCAAACTATTGCCGTAGGCGCACTGTTGATCACTCTGTAGCCGGTGGTACTGTCGGCCATGATCACAGTATACATAGGGTGAGCAAGGTTTAAACACAGACAGACTGCCAAGACCTTTATGTGGCTTTTACCTGCAGTAATATGTCGAATGTGTGGCATTATAAGCCATAATAGAAGCTGATGGGATTGCAGAGTAGATAAAAATCATTTCCAAAATATTGTCTGGTTAGTTAGAAAAAGGGCTTGTGCTGTAGAGTATTAAAATTAATATCCATGGTTGAGGTGTTCTTAATGTTTGCCATAGCCAGTTAAAATAAAAATAATATATTAATGCTTTTATTAAATGTGTAAGGGTTATGAGCAAATGTGTTCACATACTTAGAGCAGCATGATATCTCACAGCCACTATGTAAAGTACTGTAGGAAGAAGAGTGGATTTTTAAAGCCCAATAAAATAATGATAGTTTTCATTAACCCAGCCCCCTCCACCTTCACAGATACTTCCAAACCATTTATTTTATTGTATTGTTTGAAATTCCCTATTCTTGAGTTTATGAGAAATATTAAGAGATGACTGTTAAACCAAGCATCTAAGGTAAAAATAATAAATACCTAAATCAGTTAATCAGTGAAGCAAATAAGTCTGCATCACTAAACATCTTACTCAAAGTAGTGACTCAATAAAACTGGAATTGAACATCAAACTGTCCAAAATAAAGGTCATTGTGGAGTGTTTTCCAATTAATTAATTGATTGATTGATTTCCGCTGTTATTTTCTGTCAAAGTCAGTATTACCAGTTCTGCCAACACAATTGTATAATGGCCCGTTGGTGATGCTTAATCTGTCTCTAGTACACAACTATTGTACAGAGAATAACAGAATAATTATTCATGCATCAAATTGTTTCTGTTGAGAGAATGAGGAGAGTTTAAAGCTGACATGATTGATGTAAAATACGAAATCACTTATAATGCGTATTTTTTTTTTTTTTAATGGGAATATTTACATAATTTCAATTACGATTTAGATGGAATTGAAAATTTAAACAATAGTCAATGATCAATAGGTAAAACATAAATTAAAGTGGAACTACAAAAAAGTTAAGATGTTCAGTGATGGGGGAGAAAAAAACACATTCTTCCGCTTGACGGAGGAAAAATAATGATTAATTAGGGGAGAGCGCCTCCCTTAATTAGTCCTTTTGTTAAGAAAAAGAAGGGAGGGAAATTCCAAATATGTGGATGTGTTTTCCAATGCATGACCATGAAAAAAACAGAAGGGGGGGCTGCAGGAGGAGGAGAAGGGTAAAGGAAAAAAGAGAAAGAGAAAAACAGCCCGTACTAATTTAAATACAGTCTTATTAGTCTAATGACCAGAGTCTGTGATCACTACTCATCACCATTAATGCCACGACTTTCCCCTACTCTGATTGCCCAAGGCTTAGCTTTTTTCCCCTTAGCCCACATTCGGCTCTGGAACCAACGCATTTTCCCTTCCGCTACACATGAAATGTGACATGGGGACACTAATGTATGTGGAAGAGGGACGGAATGCAGGGATGTGAGACACTCTGCACTCCTGCTTTCGCGTCTAATGATATGACGTGCCACACGGAAACCAAAAACTCCTCTCTTTTAAAAAGCCATCAGCTCTGAGGCATGTTTCTATTAAGAACCCTCCTAAATGTTATAATAGGTGGCCCTAATGAGCTTTGGCCTCACTCGCTATCCGCCTTCCTTAGCTACCATATTGGCTGCATGCTGATGCTTATCAAAATGATGAATGCAGCATTAAGTTCAAATGAGTTGGAAGATTGGGAAAGGGGGAAAAGTCATGTTTATCATTGCATGATTTGGTCCTGTTTTCTGCTTCACATTGCACGAGGACTGCTTATTATTTTAACCACATGTTTTTAGATATCAGCAATTGTGTAATAAGACTATAATATACAAAAAAAGAGGTTAGCCTAATGTGAATTCTTTGACAAATTGAGGAAAAAATCATTTTAAACAAGAGGTAGATGCACAAAGAAGAGATGAATAGTTTCGAAAAGAGAGATGCTGCTTCTACATAAAATGAGAATCAAATTTTGACAGTATATGCCCTCACTTAGATACATCCAATTTCCTGAATACTGTCCCTTCTCTGACCTTGCATACACACAAACACATCTTATCACCTTTGTTTCCAGTAATCGCTAGAAGTCTTTTTTTGAACGCTTCCTAGAGTCGCCTCTAAAGGACTGCTTGCTTGATCTTTTGTTATTGTAATCCTATTTAATTTCATGGACACAAATTCATTTCTCTAATATTATGAAGTGTAGTCCTCATGTTATGTTTTATTATAATCGATTGCCTTGCCAGCAGCTTTATTACCCTTATACAGCCAGCATGAAAGAGGTGTTGTCAAGGGCAAAACCCCAGTGAAAGAAATCCTTGATCATTATAATAACTGCAAATGAGGTCTGAAGTCATTTTAAGCCATGAAATAAAAGTCGTTTGATAAAATCAATCATGTCAGCCGTTCATATATCAGCACCACATGACAAAACAAACAGGCCACCAAACATTAGGTGAAAACATGAATGTCACACGTCTAATGCCCAGAATCACCAGGCGTGATTTCACTCTACCAGACAAAGTGGCACAGCTGGCAGAGAAAAGAGCAAGCAGAAAGCAGGCAACGTGTTAAATGACCCACGGACATGAATAACCTTGGTGACTGGGGAAGGCCAGCACTAATTAAAGCTGAGCAGCCATGTTGACTGTCAGGGGATCTTCACAGGGGCACAGTCCTTGGATTCTCCCCCATGGATGTCCTCGTCATTCCTCTGCTACCCTCCAATCAAAACCCTCAGAAAAGAACTGTTCGCCCCCTCTCACGCCAGCCTTGACCACATGCATGTTAAAGAGGTGGGTATTTGTGAGAAGAAAAGACCAACCACAACTGTGCCAGTCAAAGGCTAGCTTGCTCACACCACATCATCCTCACTGCCAGGATACTTCACCAATGAAACATTATTAATTCAGGTTCTAAATATGAAGCTAAAGCTACAACATGTTTTTCTTCCACTTTTTGAAAAATAATGCTCACACTTTTCATATTAGTTTTGTGACCAAAAAACACAGTTGTGAAAAACATTCAGATGTTTGTCACACACTTTACTGTATGTGTTTGAGCAATGTTTCCTTGAGCACGGGTGAAGTGAGAGCAGCACTTGCAGCCAATCATGTACGTCAATCATTTATTGAGATTCTGACATGATGCTGTGAAAATGTTGACACTGAATCACAGTATCAACACTCTGCATCCTTTTGCACACGGTTTAGCATTTTCGTAAAGCTGAAGCAATAGAGAATTAACATTCATTGCTGGCAATTTATGGATTCATTTATCACCCACATCTTATTTGTTTATCTTAATCGGCCCTGAGGGTCTGGCTATGCCCTTGGCTGGCCACCAGTGCCAGAGCTTTATTCCTCTTCACACAGGCCTAGTGTTAACGCCGCTGGCCAAGTTCACAGATTTGACTGACTGTAGACTTAATGCCGCTTGCCTTGTTTTCAGCACTTGTCCCTCCAGATTTGCCACCCTGGCTGCACAATTTCCTCCAATTCTAATTATTCATCAGCTCGTTATGCCTGCGCCCGGGCGCCTCCCCTAATTAGAGGCGACGCAGGGTTTGGTCCCAGGCTAGCCCCGAGTGAGGAAACCAGTTCAGAACCAGTCCAAGGCGTGCGCTCATGTAGGACTGGGTAACTGCCAGCCTTTCCAAGTGCACCGGAGAGACGAAGGGCCTGTCTTGACAGTGTGATGTGACGTGCCTTCGCACAGTCTCACACATACACACAGACACACTCACACACACACACACACACACACACACACAGATAGTAATCATTCTGCTATGTCCTATATCTATTAGCATAATGTCTAGATAGATATTTATAGGAACCCTGGAACAATGAAAATTTGTTGTTTCGGGGGTGTTATGTATTGTCACTGTAGTGTGAATTTTTTGTTGAAGCTGAGATGGTAATGCTTGAGTGCTGAGAACAGTGTCAGTGCAGAGGCTAGAGCATAAATTATTAAATTATTGTTCCCTAATTAACATCAGGCCATAGAAATAAAATAGTGGCTCAAGCTAAGAACAATTGAAATGTTCATTTTTTGTTATGATGAACACTTCTGGAAGACAGTCACTCAAATAACGGGACCACTTACTTCATATTTCCTTATTGAATGTCTTCACTGTAAGGAAACATAAGAGTAGATGATTTAATGATCACATATCATTTCCACCAAACTCCAAAACATTTGTTTACCATGGAGGTCTTCAGTTTTTATTCATGCCCATAATACCCCTTGTGATTGAATCTTTGCTTAATTTGCTTTAGTTTATGTTACTAATTGCTTTTAGGGCATTAGTTCTCAAGAAGTTATTTCAATAAACTTTTCATCACTGGCTTTTCATCACAATTAATTTTAATGGTGGAGCCATGATTTGATGATTAGATTCATTTTAAATTCTGTTGCTGAAACTGCATTTGGATATGAAAATTCACAAAAACACATCTAAAAATGGAAAACAGCCATTGTATGATTGTAAAGAAAATCTCCTTCTTTATTCATCAAATAGCTGTAAACTACCGTCCCATTACTTCAATAAAACATTTTACCTACTTCCCTTACCAGTATCCATTAGCTTGTCAGTAATATTGTTTGCCATAAGTTGACCTTAGTGTATAATTTTTATTGAAACAATTATTGACTTGAAAAAATATGCTTCCAATTGTTTAAGAGGCCTAGGAATACAATGTAGCTCATTGCCTGTCTAACTGTATTTTGTTGAAATATTGTGCTTTATGTTAGTGTTACTGCCAATGTTTTGGCTGTGTCATTAGCAGACGAACACCGAATGCTACTCACTAAGAATCTCACCTGCCATCTGAAGAAGAGACTGGCCAAGACCTTGATATGGGGTATGCTCCTGTAGGGTTTAGAAACCTGGACGCCGAGGAAAGTTGATATCAAGACATTGAAAAGTCCAGAAATGTGGATATGGAGAAGAATGGAAAAGATCAGGTGGATGGAGATAGTGAGAAATGAAGAAGTGTTAAGAAGAGCAGGAGAAAGAAGAACATTACTAGACACCATCTGAAAAAGAAAAGCCCATTGGATTGAACATATTTTGAAGGTCTGTTGAGAATGGCGATTGAAGGAAGGGTAGAAGGGAAGAGATCAAGAGGGAGAAATAGAATGATGAAGCTGGATGACATCAGGAAAGGACAATTGTACCATGCAATGAAAGAAACCATGCTGGACAGAAATGAATGGAAAGCATGTGCAGGACCTGCCCAAAGGTAAACCTCCTACAGGGGGAGAGACCAGCAGCTGAGTAGAGCTCACCATCGTTGGCTCAGACCTAAACAAAGTCTGGTTTTGCACACGGAGTATTTGCATCGGTTATTGGTTTAATGTATCATACTTTTGTTTAATCTGGAAAAAAGTATAATATTCAGTTTGATTTAAGCAAATAATTATTGTCTATCAGCAGTGACATTGTTGTTGCTGTTCTGTCATGGTTGAAGGGAAGTGGTCCAGTTGGAACCTCACCAGGGTGTTATTTCAACAAATGGTTTGAATCCTAGAATATTTGCTTCAAGAACTGAGACTTCATTAAAGAAAACTTTATATACAAAATATACAAATCTAGGAGTTGTCTGTCGGCTTTTTGGAAAGTAGGAAAACGGATTGAGAATAGCATCTGTATGAGTTTCCTTCTGGTGGCCTCAGGTTTCCCACTGAGCTTCATGTGTTAATATCTTTGTGTGTTTATGTGTCTGTGCTCGTTAACAATTTTTCACAGTTAAGTGTGATTCTCTCATCTTTTTCTCACCTATCTTTCCTCCCTCATTCCCTTCCTCCTCTTGTCAACCTTCTCTGGCCCTGAGTGGTAGAGGTTTGGGAGTACCGAGGGGGGAAATCTGCTCAGGACATGGGTAAACACGACGAAGTGCTCTTGGTTACAAAAGTGCACATGACACACATTGCAGTATAGAAGAATGACACAGATTCATGCACATTTATTTATCCTCTCTCATGCACAAACACGCTTGCACACAAAACTCACACTTATATGCACACAGTAGTGCTAATTAAAGCCCTCAGTGTGAGCAGAGAAATATGTAATCCTGACATTTAGTCAAGGGAGATTTAGGGAGACGAGGAGAAATTCTAGCGCTCGGCTTGAGCTGGGCCTGGGGCAAGCTGGCAGACTAAAGGACAGCGGCAGGCAGAGAGGCTAGGATGGGGAGCGGTGGAAAGGTCATCTCCGTGAAAAGGCTAACGTGTCAGTGCTTTTGTTCCTGCCCCTCGGAACATATGTTTGGCCCTCCTCCACGGCTGCCCCTGCTATCAGGATGAAATCTAAACCCCAGCCCCCCAAACGCAAGATCAGAACACACTTATACAGACAGACAGTTCACGCACACACATGCACACAGTGCACTGGACAGTGGTTATGTTACTATAGCACAGTTGTTTAGGATAAATGGATAAATGTTGAGTTGAAGGTGTTGTCTTACCACTCTCAGTGGTGAAAAGCAACACCAAGTGGGAACACCTGTCGGCTTCTGTGCAGTGAAATCAAGATATGCAAGAGGTGCCAAAAGAGAAGAAATGAACAAATGTGCGAGAGGTTGATTTGCAGGTTGAAAAAATTGATTATTGCACATTCACCAATGCAAATGGATAAAGAAATTACCTCTCAGCAGAAGGAATTCTTCAGGGAAGACAAATATGTAATACACAAGTGTGTAGGAAGAAAGAGAATCTCTTTGTTAATGTGAACATTACTGTATCTAATCATACACTCAAAACATGGTAAAGTTATTCCTTCGCTGTGTAGATTTTAATCTTAAAATCTAACAGCTCTATTTAACTGCTGTGTGCTGGTCTTCTGATGCAAGATGTAAAGTTATGTCAAGACCAATGCATGGATCTTTTTCATTCAAGGCAATTGAGCATAGACACAGCATTCCTAATGTGATACCATCTGCTTTCTATCAGAATGTCAAAGTTTTCTGTGATGATTTTCATGCTTGAGGACATTTTTACATTAAAAAACAAAAAACTTTAACGACAGCAGAAATGGTAAAATACAAGAAAAGCACTGTTAGCCAAACTATTAACATGAGCCTAGAATGACTTGATAAAAATAGCCTTCAGTAGCATTAGTCATTCATTAGACTAACAGGCTGCTAAGCCATTTCTGTAAATTCCCTATTGTGTTTGATTCCTTTAATGAAAGATGACTACATGTCTGGTGGAGGATCCACAGGTGGCACACTTTTATATATTTGCCTTAAAATGTTTGGATTATTATAGAAATTTCAGTTATGTCAACAATTTCATCATTTCATCATTGTTGCCAAGGATGTTACTTTAGGTGTGAAAACATGTAAATTTCCTCTCCTTTTGATTATCTTCCATTAAACACTGACGGTTTATTACCCCTTTCATCAGCTTCCTTTTCCTCCCACTCCCACTGGCTATCAATTTAGTGCTACAGGGTTTAATAAAACTAAACCTTTCTCTTCATTTCCAGAATAAATCAATTAAAACTTTGACTCTGCTGGCAAAAGAAAACCTCTGTATCAACAAGATTATGATTTGTTGAGATTCAGCCTTTGTTTTAAATATCTGCATGACAGTCCAACCCATCACATATCTGGCAAGAAAAGTCTTCAGATCTAACAGAGTGGTACTGATTTTTCGATAGCTACACTGCTTCGACAACAATTAGCAAAAGACTCATAAATTGTAAGACAAAATGAACATTTATTGTTCTATTTAAACATTCTGGGAAGTTTTGGTTCCTGTGTGTTATATGTTCTCTGATTTGGGGGGCAAGAGGGGGAGAAGCCAAAGAAACCGAAAGCCGGTTCAGAAGTGGATCCTACCACAAAGAAAAGGCCTGGATGTTCATCTGAAGCAGTATTAGCAAAGAAGGAAAGTGGCCGACAGAGAAGGCCAACAAGGATTTGTATTGGTGTGACCAGAGCTGAAGCTGAAGAAGAACCCCAGAGCTATGAAGCCGGAGCTGAGGCCAGAGCTGAAGTCAGAGTGGAAACCCAGGGTTGAAGCTGGAGCTGGAGTCGAAGCTGGAGTTGAAGCCGGAGCTGAGCTGAAGCAGAGCTGGTACAGATACAGAGTCGTGGCTTTTCTTCAGTGGAGAGCCCTGAAGGAAAAAACTGGACGGAGGGCAGACACAGATGTTGCCTTGCTGCTGTTGGATAAGTAAGAGACTTGGTTTATAATTATATTATGAGTTGTATGTGTTGCTGTTACAAATACCGCACCTAATACTTTAGTATTTTCTTGGCAATGGTGCTATGAACATAATGTAATGCTAGCAGCTTGGTGTTAGCCACATTGTTTAGCAAGTGTTAGTCTGCGTACAGGGTGTGTAGCGTGAACACGGACAGCTACACTCGTTCAGTTTGGTGTTGCTAAGACAGTGTGAGTGGGTGTCCTAAGACCAACATACAGCTTGAATTAGTAGCTGCATAGCTTCTGTTTTGTAAATATCCACACGTGACATTTCTACATAGACATGCGTCATATGGAAGAGCCAGTTTTATGGTTGTGATAATGCAGCATTCCACTGGGACCGACAGAAGTTCCGCACTATAGCTTTAATCTTACGCAGCTTTAAGATCTGTGGATATGGTTCCCAGCATCAAGGAATAACCGTAGGGACACATATGAGGTGATAGACTACATACCATGTACAATCAAATGTAAGATCTGTTATAAAAAAACACAAGTAAGCTTAGTTGCTGGCACATTGCTGGCATGTCATTGCTTTTTCATACCAGCCTTCAGTTTGGCGTGTGAGACTTGTTTAGTTTCGAGTATGAAGATGCTGGGAGTGGCAATGGATTTTGCTGCAGGGTGGTAGGTGGGACAGCTGTCACAGTCTGATGCCACCCATCACCCTATAGATGACTCCAAATTCTTTTGTGCCCTTACAGTAGGTGACCTCAGTTTGTATGAGTGTGTGTGACTATCGACTTGAGGGGACAGTCACCGTAAAAGTAGGGAAATTGGACTTAAAGTTACACAGGTTCCATCCAAATCCTGCAGAGAAAACACCACATGATGATTTTTTTTTTTTAAGAGGTATCAAGCTCTCTTTCAGGGTTTTCAAAGGGTTTGTGTAACATTTCTTTCAACAGCTCTTTATATTTGTTTTCATTGCCATGTCTGACTTAATAGCTGTGTATACCTGGTCTACACATGAAAACACACACAATTATTTATCAAATCAGCTTCCACTGCACATCTCTTTATTTAACTTTTGTCAATATTGCTGCATTTGCTGTTGTTCTTGTTTCCACTCACATTTTAATGCACAAAGGAGGGGAGAAGAGAAAAGGGGATAGGACAATAGGATTTGTTTGACACCACCTATAAAGTGCTGACATGCCGGTTTCACTTGAGGCTGTAGCTAATTGGGTCTCTAGCACGCTCCGAGGCTTAAATGAGCAGTGTGGCAGTGTTCTTTGTGTCCTACAATTTCCTGTTTACGACAGAATCAAGGCAAACATTAAAGGGAGCAAAAATTTCACTGATATAATATCTGAAATGGATGGTTGGACAGGGGTTCTCAAAAGTCTGCCATTGTGTGTAAAGGAGCAAAGAGCATTACTGAAAGACTGAAAAGATGTCTAACCTTAGTTTATGGTGGATCATGAATGACAGAACATGCCAGCATGTAAATCATTCATTCAATGTATATTAGGCATTTGCTGTAGATATCAATAAGAGTAGGCTATTAACTATCATTTTCCCCTATCTTAGAATTATAGACTGCACACCTCTCCCCACTCCCATCTCTATGCACCCAACCTATAAACAACCTATCTGTATAAGTTAAGACAAAAGCCAAAATGATACATTTGACTCTGTCTATGTCCTGGGCTAAGAGATTGGTAGAAGTGAGAAGTCACTCTCATTAGAGCAAATGCCCCTGTCTGTTTACAATATAGCATCAGGTTAGCAAGCCAAACCCACCATTCAACTCCTATCTCTGGTTCTGTCCTCTCAACATACAGTGCAACCCCCCAGTACCTCTCTCTTTTGTTGCCCCTTCACACCAAGTGCATGTGCTAAGCATGGTGACCCACATTTGCGTAAAGTCCCAGTTGGCAGATTGAAGGGTCAACAAATCTATCCACTATTCATAGCTGTAGTTGACAAATGGTTGTCAGAGGAGGTAAGAAAAAGAGAAGTGTTAATAGGCAGAGATGTGGTGTGACACAATCATTCCGACTGTGCTCTTAATGCCTCTGAGTTTAAGCATGTTTCCATTTTTGCATGTATGAGACATCGCCTATGGTGCCATCTGGGTCCTTTTCCTCACATATAGGGAAAAAAATCAAAGTGCTGAAAGAAAGCAACACTGAAAAGGGGATAAATAAATAAATTATGGTGTGGGGAGAGAGTGCAAATGCGAATGGCAGCCTGAGATGCTAAGAGAAAGGGAAAAAGAGGTAAAAGAGAGTGATTAAGCAACAGGGGCGCTGGTGATAGGCCTCTCTTCACAGTCTCTGTGGACCATGGAGATGAGCCTGAGAGAGGGTAGACAGCCAACATGGCAACCTTTCAGCCCACATCAGGCTGTCACTGACTGTGATGCCCACCCAAGAGACTCCAGCATGCTCTCTTAAGAGAGGGAACAAACTCATAAAAGCTATTATTGCCCAGATGGTTTGTACTTTTTTCCCTCTCAAAAACTGTCAGTAACAGAGCTTAGCATTTGGTCGCAACCTGAGAGGAAATGGAGAATAGCAAAAACGAGGAAAGAATCCCTACGAGTAAAGGAGAATGTTCATATTTTCAAAGGTTCAAAAGGTTATTTTTGACCTTATCATCATGTTACACTAAGAGTGTGTGTTTGTTTACAGCTCTGAAGCCTTACAAAGATTTTACTATGGTGCTTCAAGTGACCGCGACTTTGTGTTTGAAATCCTTGGGGACTAATTCTCAGAACATGCTGCTACCTCAGTGGTGTGTGCTAACCAAAGGAGCTGTCTCACAATCAGGGCGTGAAATGCTAAAGAGCTTCCAGCCAACACGCCTGCATGGTGTTTTCTCCCCACTACTGTTCATTTGACATTTAGTAAATCATTACCGCAGCCATGCCCTTGAGGAATACACACAGACACTGTAAAAATGTACCATACTAAGACATACGTGCACACTCACATTCACCCTTGATAACAACTGTTTATTAACAAGTTAAGTGACCTGATTCCATTCAGTTGCCAGATTCATGACACATTCACCCACAGGTGATTGGTTGAAGCCGTCAGAGTGTTTTGTAATTTTATAAAGCTGCATGTATATATCAACAAATTGTTACAGCTGATGATGCACTGATGAAGATCACCAATGATGTTCCCCTAGCCTGATGCAACAGACACATCTCTGTGAAGCACTAGACATAACATTTTTATATGGGACATAGATGTGGTACCAATAAGCAAATATCCCAGAATGCAACTGGATAAAAAGGTGGACTGGCGGGCCTGAACACAGATGAAATCTACTGATAGAGACTGAGTCAACCATTTTTCCTAAGAATTCTCAGATGCTGCATGTGTTATCAGTCAGCGGTGGAAGGTGTGATGTTTTATGCTGCAGACTGTTGCAGCAGCAGCATTAAAAACAAAGGATGAAGATGGAAGGACAAAGTGGCAGCTGTGGTGGAGAGATGGACTCTGAAAAGGGAAGAGGAAACAATATGCATTTCAGCTTATGCCCATCACCACATTCTCACCAACACACATTAGCAGATGGCATATCGATTAAACACTGTTCTGTATTTGTAGAATAGTAACAGAGCATTTAGAGTGCTTCTGTGGAACAAGCTCCTTGTTTAGGATTCTGGAGTCAGAGGCCCGCTCTACTTTTAACCTGTTAAGACATTTGTTTCTGGTGGGAATTATTTCAGTTTAACACAAAACAATGCCAGTAGCAGAAGCTTCAATCATTTAAACCAAGTTCAGACAAACAAGAGGGAAAAGTAAGACAAAATTCATGGTCATTGATCATAATGTGCCCTTTATTTTTGCTCTTCTTTGTCTTGTTCAGTGAGTTTTAGAAGTAGATAATACTTATAGTGTTAGATCTGCTTAGAGCAGCAAAATTTGTGTCATTGGTCTGTTCATTTATGAATTATTCATGACATACACTGGTCTCAGACTGTTAACTTGTTTTAGATATTTTCCTATTTAAGTGATTGTTGTCTGACAGTTGGTTTTGTTGAGTTTTTAGCTGCCATTTTTTGAGTCATGTGGATGTATAGAATGTGTATATTTGTAAGCATCATGTAGTATTGCCTTAGTAACACTGATGGAACTGCTGCCTCAGGTACTACTGGGATTAAGAGGCCACAAGTAGGCTCAAAACTTTTCTTTTTGATAAACCTTATACTTGGGACTGGCTTGGATGACCCCCTCATCCCCACTATCCCCTCATTATTCTGCTGGAGGATCCTCATACAAAGGGCTGAGCACCTCCTCTCACCTTCATTCTGTGCAGTTATGTATGTGTCACTATTTTGCCATTTTAATTTTGTGTTAATGACTGTGGTTGTTGCTGTTTTTGTTGTTTTATAGGTTTTTATTTTAGGTATCTCAGATATGCACAGCCACTGGATTCACCAACCTTCTCAGTTTTTGTTTTTTGCTTCTTGATGCTCTTCTTCTCCCTCTCAGTCCTCCAGCCACTCAAAGTGGAGGATGGTTGTCCACCCTCAGCCTGAGGTTTCTTCCCCTTAAAATTTTATTTTCCATTCTCTATGTCACCAAGTGCTTCTTCATGGGGGACTTATGGCTATCTCTATGGATAATATGTAGAGATTATTTTCATTAGGACTGGCACTGTATAAATAAAGCTGATGAATTGAGTATTAATTCTCCAGTGGCAACATGCCAAACATGAACAATAATTCTTATAAAATCCTAAATCTTCTAATAAACTCTGTCAATGCTGTTTGAACTTCTACTGGCCTGTATGTAATGTCTGCGCCTGTGCAGACAGGCAGGCCCTGTCAGCCTTTCACACATCACAGCTGTGTGCTAAACTTCCTCCTAGGGCTGTAACCATTTCTATGCAGAAGGGGAGTGAAAGATGACAAAAACCCAAGTGATAGCTTTAATGGCCACACATTTGTTCGCTCACCTCTCACCTCCTCCCATCCACACGCTGTCAACATCTGATGGACAGCTGATGACTAGGGAACATTTTCAGAGATTGACAGGTGACTCAGAGAATTAAACGTCCTGTTTGACTTTTAATCAAATTTGATGTATTAATTAATACAAAATGTTTACATGCTTATTGTATACATGCAGGCACATGCCAACACACACACACACACGAACGCATGCAATACTGCCTTGAAAGCTATTTTCTATCTTT
>JAPTYQ010000005.1:53056364-53069532 GCA_029814465.1 Ostorhinchus cyanosoma
AGAGGAGAGGAGAGGAGAGGAGAGGAGAGGAGAGGAGAGGAGAGGAGAGGAGAGGAGAGGAGAGGAGAGGAGAAATGTACAGAAATTTTTATAGAGAGAGACTGAAGGAGAACATGTAGGGAAAAAAGAGGGCAGTAAAATTGAGTCATCATCATCATCATCATCATCATCATCATCATCATCATCATCATCATCATCATCATCATCATCATCATCATCCAAATCCTCTATAAGAAGATTCCTAGCGCTGTGGAGGAACAGCGATAATCCCTTTTTCCAAAACCATGATACACAAGTATATACATAATTCCTGGTATTGTTATTGTTTACTGTGTCAGACTTATATCCCGATCTCATCACCTGAACAGGATCAGTTTGGTCTGATGTCATGAGTCTCCTGTTTGAACACAAAAGCCTCAATAACTTTCATGTTTGACTCGAACAAGCAAGGTTTCAGTTCCCAGCCTGCCGTGGCTCCTCTGTACTCCTCCTGCCTGTATTTACATGAAAATTATTTCTGTAACTGCAATTTTACCAAACTAATTCATGTCCATTATTTCTGTTATAGGATATACATTCCTTTTTGTTAAGTTGATTTCAGGAATTTTAACACCACAGAGCAGCATTTCTCTCCTAGGTCACTATTTTCTCTTGCCAGTTAGCTCTTTGGCTAATTGGCATTAGTGCAATGGAATCTTAGGATTTGCTCGGGTCAGCTGTATGTTTGGGAAGGCCTTGAGAGAAAAAGAACATTGACATGCAAATGATTGTCTTGAACTTTATTGAGCGGGTACATTTAAGTTAATTTGCCGTTGGGAGTGGCTAATGGAAGTAGGCTCCTCCAGTAACTCTTAAGGAGTCAATCCACCTGATTTAGAGGAAGCAAGCACATAGATCTCCTGATTGACAGAGCTGTTACTCTGTGTGTGACATAACTGACGGACAGAGAGGGAGGGAAGGGGGGTTTGGGAGTTTGAGCACCTCTCTTCTCGTTCCTGCATTATATTAAGACACCCTCATGTATGGTGTGTTCCAGATGTTAGGGTTTTCCTGGTGGGACAAGCAGTCAAGTATTGTTTTAAAGCCTTCAGGGCAAATCATAAATGTTGCACAGGGGACCTCATGAAAAATGCAGTACATATGCCCCCTTAGCTAAAACAGAGCCCTGATGGACCTCTGGGAATGGAGCATATTAGTGTAGTATCATGCTAAGATTACTATCACAACAAAAAATGGGTTTTATGGAGATGACAACAGGAATACAGGAAGTGAATTAATGTTAGTTATGCTAAATGCAAAGTAGAGCAATACTCTAAAGGCCTCAAATAAATGTGCAGAATTATGAAACTTTACAGAAAAAGAAGCCATGAAATGAAGGTTTAAATGTCCAGTGTGTGAGACCCCATTTACCTGGTATTAAAAATGCAGTATATATCTGAACATGTTATCCAGATAATGCACAATCTTATCTGCCTTTGTGTTTTCACCTGGTGAAACCTTACATTCTCATTATTCATGGATGTTGGAACTGTGTCCTCTTGAATGAAACCTGGGGGATAAATCATAATATGAACAAAACCTTGGTAAATAAGATAGCATCTTTAGCTTTAACGTCAGCTATAGTTGTCTTTCTTTCCATTGGCATCGAAGGCAGGTTCCCTGCTTGTCACTCTTCAGTTTGTTCAAAATTTGTTGCATTCATAAAATGTTTCTATAGGAATAATTTGCTTCAACAGCATTGCCACAACATGAATCTATAGTGTTTTTTGTTTTATTCTCCAAGGATTGATTGAAATCTTTATTTCGAACATGTAGGCAGTAAAGTCAAAACAAAGTCAACCAACAAAATATCAGTAATGATACATAAAAGGTTGACAAGTTAACAACAGAAAAAATACAAAAGAAAAAAAACTAAAAATAGGACAAAAAAATAAATAAATAGAAATAAAACAAAATAAAATACAAGACATGGAGCTTCCTTTTTTTCCCCACATCCTCTCATTTTTTTATTCATTTTTTAAGCTAGCTGACCTGTGATATGAGTGCTCAGTATTGTTCGCAGATCAGAGGTCAGAGTAGAATACCAGATATCTTCAAATAAAAGCCAGGACTCGGTTGCAAGCTCTCATAATAGCTGGTGTCAAGGTTGACAGAAGCAAATAAAACCCAGGTTTCAGTTACAGGCTGGGTAAAAAAAAAAATATGTGGATGAACTTCTGGTGCCTGTTATGTGATGTGCTGACAGTTAAACACAGTGTTTTACTTGAATATGTTTGGACTATTTTCAATACTTCTAGATCGCTCACCTGACACATTATTGCCTGACCTCAGCCACTGCAGGTGTGTGTCATATTTTTTCAAGGAAATTGTTTGTTGAAACGTACAAGAAACTGCACATATGACAGTGTTGGGTTTGTAGAAAAATACAATGCAGTAGTTTTAATATCGCAAATTGAGATTAGGAAATGAGGTGCTAATACAATGTTTTGTGCTAATTAAAAAGAAGATATTGGAAATAAAGGACTGACTCTTGACACAAAAATCCTTCAAAGAAAGGTCTTGCACCTCCTACAGCTGAGGTAAATAAAGGCCCAGGGCCAATATTTGAGGAAATGTGGTAAAGAAATGCATCCATGAAACAATCACATGGACTGCATTTATACCTGCTTACGATCTAATGCACAATGCAAGCCAGAGTACCTCCAGATGTCGACAGGCAGATTCAATCAAAATGTGGTCAAGATGCATTTGCACCTTGCATTAGCAGGAATTTTTCTTTATCTGGATACAGATCACATTTTTGTATCAGGTGTATAAGCTTTACGGGAAATTTGATAATTAAGTTTTCCTTAGTGTATAATTATGTGAAAAGGGAAAATTGAGAACAAGGCATTTATTTCTGCAGTGGAAGCAAGTCACTGAGTCCACCATGTCACACAGTTGTCATGTAGCTCCGAAAGTTCTTCTTATTTCAGTTTTGTAGATGGTGGCAGCGTCTTGGTGCACGACAGTTACCTAATACAATTGAGTCTGGATCATAGTTAATAACTATAAAGCCCCTGGAATCTACAACGTCATTACTAGAAGTTGCTAAATATCACACCCTCAGCCTTTAAGATCGTATTTGGCTTGTTCACAATTGTTGTTACACAAGATGATTTAGCAACACGTACTTTCAATGACAGAAGTATATCTACAAGCTTTCAGAGTGGCTATTCATATGAGCTAACCAGACTGAGAGTGTGTATGACAGTGCATGCACCCACAGAAATCCCATCAGGCCTTTTATTTTTTTGTAAAATGAGCTTGTCTGACGATGCTCCGACACACTCATCTAAGTGTGTGTGTGCGTGTTTGCCCTTTTATAGATGTGTGTGAAGGACCCAGCAGAGGAGCTAAAAGTAAAGCGTCAGGCCATAATTGGGTTACAGGGACCAGTGATGGATTAAAGCATGGCTAGGGAGACGCTGCAGCAACATTAGGGTGTCTGAGATGTCAGGGGCAGAGCGCTCTCATTAATCGCCTTGGCCCTTACATTACTGCATTAGTTGTATTAGCAGCTACGAGTCGGCAAGCACTTTGGGATTTCTCGCTAAGGCAGGCCACATTCTTCTCTCTTTTGCTTCTGGTTACTACACAGAAGGGGGCACAGACTCTCACTTTGTCAAGGGAAGGAAGGACAGAGGGAACATCAAACAGATAAAAAGAGATCATTTATTATGTCTGAAATATATACTAAGGATTAAGTCTGAGGTTTTGAGAACATTACTAAGGTGTCTTGAATATCAACTATACTGCAGCATTATAACAGACATTTGTCATGTTCCAGTAAAACAAATAACTCCAGAGACTTCTGTTTTGTTTAGGTAAATATGTACATGTACACACACACACACACACACACACACACACACACACACACACACTACAGCCGTCAATCAGTCATCCCACTTCTCAATAACCTAATAGTCCTCTTGTGTGAAAATTGATTTTTAGGAGCATGTTCTGTGACCTCGATCCTTGACCCTGCTGCCACGGCCATCACAATCTCAGTCCTTTTTTTCTTCTTCCAATTCCATCCATCTCCCTGCAATACAGATATTTACACTGTAGCTGTTATTAATAAGGAGAAATTGATTTTGCTGTATAGTAAAAATGGTACGCGAGCAGCCAGAGTAGGATTGGCGACAAGGCTTATAGGCTATAGGTCGGGGAAGTGGGCAGGTGTTTTGCATTTGCTTGATGGAGAGGGATGGGTGGGGGCAGAGGTCATGAGGGAAACCTAGATGAAGATTACTAACATTAGCGATCCTGAATGTTCACTCCCTCTTTGTGAAGTGAGAGCTTCATCACTCACTCCCTCTTTTAGTTATCTTCCACAACCACCGCTGTCCGCCGCCACTGTCCTCCAGAGACTTAAGTATATGACTTAATCACAGCTGAAGTGTCCCTGATTGCCTCAGAGCAGGTGGTGGCCTAAGCAAAAGTCATAGTGTCCATGCAAGCAGACTGTCTACTCATATTAGTAATCAGCCAGAGCTCAGCGCATGCACCTGGTGAAAGCATCCACTTAAATCGGTCACTTCAACTTTCTCCTTATTTACCTCCAGGGATAGCTGATCAGTCACAGGCATTACTGTATAAAGTACAGCAATGTGTATCATTTTCCTGTGGCAAGTAGTCTAAGACAGAAATTCAGTGGTAAAATTACAATTGATCATGTTACATTGAGGTTCAACGCTTGAAAGATCTTTTTCAAGCAATTTAGCCATTACCATGTTGGTTTCTAAGAGCAGGAAGTGACCATATTTAGATGAAAGAGAGTGAGGTGAACAAATGCAAAGCCCCTGTTTACTGACTCAGTAAAATAGAAAACGTCATCAAGCATTGTTAAACCAAGTAATTTTATTGCAATCTGTTAACCACAACTATACTCAAGCTATCTGTCAGAAAAAAAATGCATTTAATTAAATAAACAGAAACTAGAGTCCAACATTGCAGCCAACCAAACCTTTTTAACATTAAATTTACTAACAGGATTTTTTAAGATGGACCAGATCACTTTTTAAAGGTTCTCAGTATGAGTCTGAGTCCTGGAAAAAACATAATTGACTGAAAAAAAATATTTCCTTAGAATTTTTTTTAGAGAGAAGTTTAGTGAAACTGTAATTTTTGGAGTCAATTGGTGTAAATTCTCGGTGGTTCTGCAACGTTAAGGTCTTGCATTGGATTCATTTCAGTCTTTGTCCCTTGGATGAAACACGAGTGCTGGTGATGATACCAATAAAAGGTCATTTTAGGTCAATATAAGACTTTTTGTTTTCAAATCGTATCATCTATATGATCAGTAAATTAAATATAGGAAAGTATATTATTTTCATTGAAAAATGCAAAATTCAGAGGATAATATTTTTCACTTGGACTCAAAGACAAACTGATTGGCTTTCGGTGGCCAAAGTTCAAGTTTATTGTGACCTAATAAAACACACTGTTGGTCATAACTGCTAGTAATTCAGAGAAATGCATGACCAGATTATGACATGTATAATGGAAATATCCTCTTGTTTTCTTACAGCATGTTAAATGGCTGCCATGATGCACAACCTGTATTAACACATGACCTATATTCTATGTCTCACATAATATTGTGGCCCCCTTGGTGCCTGTTTTCAATACTTGGGATACCCCTATAGCATCAGTTTTCAATGCATAGGGTCCCAGATAGAAGTCAACAAGTCACTAAACAGTAAGTAATTACATGGACCAGTTCATTTATTCATTCAACTTTTATTTTACCAGATAAGTTAGTCGAGAACTCATTTTCAATAACGACTTGGCCAAGAAGCAGCATACACAGAGAGTAAGCAGCAGTCATAGTTGATGTTAAGGTAAAGTAGCAAAAGCCTGACTTGGAAGTGGTTGGAATGGGTTTGGCAGAACATCAAACACAGGGGACCAGGGATTAGGTCCCGTTTCATGTTGTTATTAGTTTTTGTGTTCTGCCTTTTTCTTGTTTTGTTTTTTTTTTCTCATTTTTTGTTTTTATTTAACCAAATCCTTACCAAGTCACTGACTGGAACAGCCAGCACATTATTGAAATACAAAGCCCTGGTCAAGATAGTAGAATATGTAGAATATTCACTTTCTGCATTTAGGATTCACAAAGTTGGATACTTTCAAATTTAATGGGATATTAGACTTGTTAGAGTTGCCTGGAGTCACCACAGTTCAGTAACGTATGTCTTTCTTTTCTAGTCAAAGACAGCCCCAATGAAAACCTGATTGTTGACCAATCATTTAATCTATGCCCTCTTAAATGAAGCAGGTAAGCCTCATCAGGCAGATTTACATAGATCACTTTCTCATGGCAGGATGAATGGCAATGGGTTGAGGGCAGCATGTGTGAGGAGGTGGGCAGAGGCAGGATTGTTATTGGATCACAGTCACACAGACCACTATTTCCCATGAGTGTCCTTGGGTACCTGATCTGTGCAAAGAAATACTGGACCCCCTTCCTATTGTTCCTCACGCTTAGATGCGAATGCACATGCACTCACACATATGCACTTAGAGTACACACACACGCGTACAGGTATCTGTTTGTCTTGTGATCGCCTCTGTTCACATGGAAGGGGTTGTCCTCCTTGCTCCAGGACGAGGTATTAGCTTTCCCCAGAGGGAGAGTTCTAATTAGGTAATTGACTGATGTATAAAGCAGGTGCATGTATCCGTTACAGCTGGCTCGACCTGTTCATTATTAAACAGTGACCCTCTCCGCTACTCGTGCCAAAGCCTACGGTGCAGGGGAGAAAGTGGCCGGGAAGGGCTTTCACAGGGATCAGGCATACTCGTAATTACACTTGGTGGTTACCTGAGTCTTACCTCTTCACTGTTGCATTTTGAACGAGAACCCGAGCACTGTTTCCCACTGTGAGTGTATTACTGTCACCAAAAAGGGCTTTATAGGAAACTGACAAAAGGTGATTTGCAGGGGACAAATTGTTTTACCCATTTTTCTCTGGGAAATCAATAAGATTTTGTGTTGGGGGAAAAAAAAAAAAAAATCTGTGACTCCTGAATGGTTGAAAATAGCATCAGACATGACAGGTCAGAGAACTTTTTATCCTCACACATTTTTACACTGACAGACAAATGAAACTTGAGCCATGCTTGACCTGAAAGGAGAGGAGAAATTTGCCAAGTGCTAGCAGGCAGCACTTCATTCTGACACTTTGACATCGGTGAAATATATAAAGTATTGGGTTGCTGTTAGGCCTATAGCCTGGTTTATTCACATCAGGATGCTAAACGATCGAGATATGGATTGATAGCGGAGACAGGAATTGATTCACTTTGCATGTGTGTGTGTGTGTTTGTGTGCATGCATAGATGTATGTGTGTGTCTGGGTTTGGTATGTGTGCATGTTTGTGAGAGCAACCTCAAAATGTGATACGGCCAGTCCATTTAAATTCACAAGTTACACATTTCATTCCTGGTTTGTAAGTTAAAAGGAGCCTGTGAAACCTGGTATAACAGCTTTGGAACCAAACAATTTTTTTTTTTAAAGGCAAACACAAATCCATGCCCATTTATGGGGTATTAAGGTATGAGCAATAATGAACAGTAAATGATTTCACATTGTTTGCTCTGTCTTTTTCAGCTTGGTTTTGTATTATTGTGGTTCACATTAGGGCCTGGGTTTGTGACTTTGTCTTTCTCATCAGTCAATCTAAAATTTTGGCATTAATTTAGTTTTAAAAACAACTAACAGGACTTGTTTACTTAATTTTGTTCCTTTTCAGCTCTATAACATTCCTGTGCACAGTTATTTCTTTATTCAGTTGTTAACTCATGAGAGCATGTCATCTGGAACAATCTAAATTATATAAATGTATTTCGATCTGAGCTTTTAATCCCTACAATAAGAATAATTTCTGATACATAAATTAAACAATAAAATATTGAAATGATGGATGTTTGGTTAAAAGAGTGCAATTCTGTGACAGATTTTCCCAGCAGATATATTACTTTGAATACATGTGAGCTACAATCTAGCCGAACATACTATGTATCGTTGGAACAACAGAATAATTTAACTTGGTACCGTGAACTGCAACCTCATTGAGAAAACTTAAAATCTGTACTGCAGAAGGTTGCTGTAAAATTTTAAATAATCTCAACATTTTCTTTTTTACAGTGTACGACAATACCCCTGTGGCTGATGATTGGCAAAAAAATCACAAAGAAAGAACCAACAGTATACATCCACACATTGCTGTCCCATCTCTTGTGTGCATGCATAGATGTCGTTTTTGAGGCACATTGTCAAAAAAAGTTCAGCATATTTGAATTCTCCACAATGGAATCTGTGATGTTGACCTCATCTGGCTCATGGGAAGTACTTGTGCATGTAGTCATTCAATCACACAATGGCAGGATTGTCATTCTTCTTCCTACTGTTGTCTATGATTTAGGAAAAGGTTCTGGGACAACTTCACCTCCTTCCATTTGCATTTTGAAGGAAAAACCTAAAGCAGGTCGAGAATTCCAGCTGCACTTATAATAGAGAACATTACTGAAGCTAGACCAACATGTTTCAGTTCATAGCCTTCACATAAACAAGTGCATAATTTAATTAAACATAATTTAAAATAAATAAATAAATAAATAAATCTGAAACATAAAAACGAGACCAATGTTTAAAGTTGTAATGGCCCCTCAGCCACCCCAAAAACTGCTGTCCAAAAAATTCATGTAAGAGTTTCCCAAGTTGCACCTAAATACCAAACATGTCAGCGATTGGACAATTTGGTGAAGAGTAATCATGTTAATGCTGATGGACAGACAGAGAGACACACAGACAGATGCTGACAACAATGAAAAAAAAAAAGAATAAAAAAAAAAAGAAAAGAAAACGACAATGAAATGATCAACTGTATGCATCCACACATTTTGTGTTTTCATATATGACAGAACAACCTCCGCAATGTAACTACACGCTCAAAATGGCAAGTTTTGGTCTGGATCCTCTATCACTTCAACTTCAAAATGCAAATAAAACCAACTGGATGGAGAAGCACTTATCAACTCAAGATTCCTCTCCTAATTCTACTGCAGCACTGGTGTCCTATGGTCTGATATCACATCACTGTAGTCTCCTTTCCTCTTCCAGTCCTGGAAACGGAGCCAGATCCAGATGCTCTTGTGCAAGGATTAGTTTCAGACTCATATTGACTGTTTATTCCCAAACAGTCCTTAATCTGATCTGGCCTAATCTAATCTCATCCACAGTGTTCAGTGGCAGAGAGACCTCTTCCTCCCATGACACCACCAATACCATCCCTCCAAAATACCCTGCAGAGGTGAAGGGGTCGTTTTTAACATTGCTTTGTTGATTACTGTAGAGTTCAGTCCGAAACAGTCAAAAACAGGTTTAATATTATCAAATATGACATCATATCAATAAACATGTTTACACTGCATCTATAAGCATGCTCACAAAACATCATTTTACATTTTGGAGAAATAATAAAAAGGGCCTAAATCTTTCAGCCCCATAATATAAATGTATTGCAGTATTATTTACATTTAAATGCTTTATCCATAAAGACCCAAACATCCAACGCTAACCAAAAGGATCTACTCATCTAAAATGTCAAATAACTGTTGATCCACCAATCCTATCACTATATGGAAATAAATGAAGTGAAATACAGATTGTCATCTTTTCATGGTGATCAGATATGACCCATTTGATGTTCAGAGGCAATGTAGTGAATGTGGAAACACTGGCATTTTCTACAACACTGATTCACCAGTAAAACCCATGGACCTTGACAAAATGACAGTGGATGGAGGTTAATGTTAATGACATATTTTGTTGGAAAAGTGACTTTTTCCTTATTTAAAAAAATAAATTTAACCATTGAATTCATGCAAATGTAACACTGCACCATAGCTATGCAATCTACTCACACAATATAGAGTTCATTTACTATAATATAAGGTGCAATGGAGCGACATGGTGGTGCAGTGGATAGTAGTGGTACTTCACAGCAAGAGTGTCCTGGGTTCGATTCCAACACCAGTCGATGGTGGTGGGACCTGTGTGGAACCCCCATGTCTGCGTGGGTTTTCTCCAGGTACATGCACTGATAGGTTCATCTAAATTGCCCATAGGTGATTGAATCTATAATGTCCACCCTGCGATGAACTGGTGAAATGTCCAGGGTGAACCTTGCCTTCGACCATGAGTAACTGGGACAGGCTCCAGCAACCCCTGTGACCCTAGTGAGGATAAAGCAGGTTAAAATAATGAATGAATGAACGAATAATGTGCAATAACTGAAATAAATAAATAAATAAATAAATGAAATCACAGCAATATAATTGGTTGTAGCAATACTAATACTAATACTAATATTACTGTTACTACTACTACTACTACTAATAATAATAATTATTATTATTATTCGTAAATGAAATGTGAGATGACTGAACTTATAATGATAATAATAATAATAATTATTATTATTATCATTATAATGATAATAATAATAATAATTATTATTATTATCATTATAAGTTCAGTCATCTCACATTTCATTTACGATCTGCTTAACAACTAATAAGAATTCATTGCAATGCAATATGCATGCAATGGCACATTGATCACAACAGGTGTAGTTAGAGTAGTTAAAACTACTACAACTACTAAAACTACTAACCCAGTTCCTTTCTTTTCATCCCAGCTGTCTTCTCTTGTATCATCATCCACACTCAACACTCTCTTCCTTGCCTTTGAAATTGCTCATAACCATTGCAACCCAGGCAGATGAAGTGCACTGATGACGTTTAAGTCTTGCATCTTTTGTATTCAAGTAGATTTTATCATCTAACAGTCTGAGATGTATCATATCCAGAATTATTTCACCCCTGTTTCACAGTGTCATTGTCTAAAAACTATTAGACTGCTGAAATCACCTGTAATCTTGCTCCCTGCCACACAGCTATTCTCCATTTCCTAGACCAACAGATGATCCACAATGACCTAACGGATGAGGGGAGACTCCAAAGTCTGGCTATGAACACATTACGGTCTTTAGGGTCTTCAAGAGGACATTGAATAGGGTTCTATGGGAGGAGTAGCTTCCTGAAGCACTTGAAAACATTGGTTTCATAACAACTCTGTGGTTATCTTATCATTCATACTGTAGACATGTAATGGAATAAAATGGAATAAAGTGATGAAATCATGACTTTGTTAGAAAAGGGACAGTTGGGGATGCTGTAACAGAAACATTTAGCGCAGCTACCTTTCAAGTCTTTCACGTAGCACACATGCACTTGAAACCAAAGTTAAAAAGGCTCAGGGAACAAATTAAGAATCCTCACCACCATGGCAACAATTTCTGTTCTGTTAATCCACAAGATATTAACTTTAAATATCGGCAGATTGACATTGCAGCTGCAAGTTAGCTGTTATCATGTCATCAACTTGGAATCTTCCTTCTTTAGTTATATGATCTTCGATCCACAGTATGCATACACTTCAATGTATGTACGCATTTCCAGCACAGATGCTTGTGTTCATGAACATTTGAAACAGCTGGCATTCTGTCCCACTTTTACATGTACTTAGATTGACTAGCAGGCACTAAATGTCCTCAGCATAGAGTCAGTTTTATCTGAGTTAAGAAAATGATCATTTCTCTGTTGTGTTTAATCCTATTTTTCCTTTCAGCTTAAATAAAACTGCCAGTAGGTCTTGTACCCAATGTGCAGTACAGGTTGTACAACTGTTGTAGACTGGTGAAATACCCATAATTTTGGACTTCCAGATCCAATCAAAAAGGCTTAGCAGTTACGAGATGCTATTCATTACACAGATGTGGCCACTCTGGACTACTGGGATAATCATCTTGTCTTTCAAAATCTGAGACAAACCAAATAAAAAGAGTGCAATTGCGTGTGGATTTGATTGGATTGGTATTTGTTACAGTTCCCAAAACACATTAAAAACCACTATATCATCCAAGGTCTTTAAGTCAACTAGCAACATACACCTATAATCCATTCAAGCCTGTCTGGAAATTTGTCCAACCAAATTTAAAATGCTTTCTGATTTTCATGTATTCAAGAGATAGTGTCTTTTTAAGGACTGTATAGCATTTAACCTTGACAATGAAGACATACAGGGGCCAGTAAACAGTTCTCAGTTGTGCTTCTGCTATAATGTTTCTTAAATGTTCTGTGGTTTAAAGGACTTTAAAGGTTCTTCGTGGAGCTTTCAAACAATCCTGATTTTAAAGGTGCTGTATGTAGAATTGTGGCCAAAAATGGGACCGCAATCACATCCAAAATACCGTAGTGTGGTATCCCCTCCGCCTCCCCCCAGACTAGGGGTTGCCAGATCCAGCATGAGCGTCTACTACAAGGAGCTACCATGAACAAGTGACGAGTCATCCACTGGTATTTATACCGTCTCTTATAGTATGTTCCCCGGGCCCCGGCCACTTCAGGTTGCAGCTCGGCCTGGGAGAAGACACCGTGGCTCGGCCCACAGCTCAGGCTCCAGCTCGCTCCACGGCTCGGGTGTCTTTAGAAGACTATATAGTAATCCACATGCGAAAAGCCCAGATATTCACTGTGGCATGTGTCATGAACACAATTATGTGGGTTTCTATAACATAATGCACAGATAGTTGATAAACAGATAATTACTGAGGTCAGTAGAGAAGAATTGTTACACAAGTTCATATGACGCATACAAAAATATGGATAAAATGAACTTTATGCATTTCAAAAGGGTTTATTCACAGTGAAGCAAAAAAGAAATAGGCTGAAATAAAACAAAATGCTTTGAAAACTTTACAAAAGGGAAGAAAAATCCAGGTGCTGTTGCTTTGAATCTTGTTCCTTGTCCATGGACAACAACTGTAAAGAACAAGACAAAGAAACTGTGGATTAATTTGACATGTTCTCCCCAATGTGGACAAGAACCCTGTCTACTGGAACACAGTTAACTACTCGGTTCAGTTCTGCCTTTTATGGTAACCATGGGTTTGAGTAACAAAACTTACCACTTACTTATCGTTTGCTGCTGTTTGAACCACAGACTCGTCCACCGTCAAAGCCTCCTGTCTGTATTTGTTGTGTACCAGTTCA
>JAPTYQ010000005.1:53091904-53109258 GCA_029814465.1 Ostorhinchus cyanosoma
TGTATATATATATATATATATATATATATATATATATGTGTGTGTGTGTGTGTGTGTGTGTGTGTATACATATATATATAAAACCACAATGTCAAAACTATAAATGTATATGTAACAATATCTCTCCATATAAACAACAGCAAAGTTAAATGACATCTACAAACAATATGTCGTCAACACATTTGTATCCAACTAACTTACTAACAACTTAAGATGGGACTAACATACAACTGAAAAAAAAAAATACAAATACAAATATTTGTGGTTCCAACGTAGAAAAGACCTTTTCTGCCTTTTTGATCTCATCTCTTCTGAGTGATGCTTCGTGTTGTTTGTGTTGATCCTGGTGTCATGTGTGTTAAAATAAGCGTGAAAAACAACAGTATAACCAATGTTTAGCGGCAGTGAAATTAAAGAAACTAAACTTTGATTCAGGAAAATTGTAACAGAATAATCAATTAATCATTCCAGCACTACTTCTTTCTATCTGATCTTATTTACACATCTGACCCTGTACAACCAACACTGAAGCTTTATTTTTTATGAAGTGTAAAACATATCTTTAAGACCTTCATTACATTATCATTAAGTGAACTTAAATTTAATTTACAAATTAATGACAAAACATATCACAGGTAAATGTGGTCTACTGCAATTGGTAAAATGACCTTAAAAGGCTAATACTGAAATTGACCAATTTCAGGAAAAATTGGTTCATACCAACATTCAGCTAATGCACTGGTGCATCCCTACATTATTCCACTGCTAAACATTAAGATTTGTTTGATATTTGTTTTCAATGAGAAACTGTGATGGTGAATGATAGTAAAATTTACTAAATACAAATACAGCTTGAAAGTCTTAAATATTATCGCAGACACATAGATGAAGACATTAAAGCTGTTAGAAATGATGTACAATTAAGTTATTATGAGGTTTGACGCTGCATAAAGAGTCATGCTTCAGTATTGTTTATTCCATGGTCGCCACGAAAACACTGAAAACTCCTCATTGTTTATTTTATACATTTTGGGCTTTGTAGGATGTAGAATGTAAAGATATAATCAACTTATTTTAAGATAATGAAAACATATTTCTTAATTTTGTGTGATTATACACTCAATGAAAATATTATTCCATTCCAGTTTTCCTGTTTATTCCAGAGGGACAATTAATTGCAGATGTTGTTGTAGTGTGAAGAATTGGTTATGGGGATGTGACATATTTACATATCAGAATAAACAATTTCCTATAATATGATCTGCAACATTAGGTTCTGTTATTGGGCAGAGTGTAGCAAATTTTTCATGTAATATATTTGCACCTTTGTTTTTTTCTGACCAGCTGTTGCTAAAATGAACCTAGCAATAGAAAATGTGACTAGTTTTCTTTATGTCTGTGATTATGCATACTGCAAATGTGAAATTGAGACATACTATATGTAACTATAAGGGTGTTTACTACAATAAGTGACCTTCTGTAAACATGTTTTGTAGTCAGCAGTTGTCAGATAGATGTGAATGATGTTGATGCTCTCAGCAGTGCATTACAAGTAAAAGAGTAGATCAATATGAACAAGAATGATGTATTTAGCACAAAAACCCAAATAAAACTGTACAAAAACTCACATCATTTCGGTTTTCATGTGTTAAGATGATATTGCAATGTCAGGTATTCATTAACTGGAGGTGTACCCAGTGCTTGAGTTGAGGGGGGGTGAGGGAGGATGCCATTCCCCCTGAAATACAAACAGTCAAAATTATCCCTTCTAAAACTGCCACTTTACAAAAAAGACCCTAAAATCCTTTAAACAGAATTGTTTGACACATTTTTTTCTTGTGTTGCCACTTTGGAGTTCAGTGTCTTCAGTTCATCTCTGATCCTCACTGTCTGACCTGTTCTGTCGATGTCCTTAGGCCTAAAATGCTCACTGCTGAGGATGAGGATGCAGAAAAGCCTTCCCTTCTGACAGACACTTCCCACTGTGACCTCCTAACAGGACCCTCTGGAAACCTGTACAGTTGGACAAAAGTTACCCAAGCACATAACAACAATCTGACTGAAATGTTCGTGGCAATTTTTCAAAATAGGACTATCGACTTCATTGTTTAACCACTTAACATTCCTCTACTGCTGTCATAAGTTACTGTCCCATATAGGACCAAGTGGAATATGAAACAATGAAACTCTCTTTTGTAATTCATACATTGATTCATTTTGTAAGATAGTCATTACTCCTGATTCTTAGCCACTATGAGTATGGTAACTAAGTTACTATATTATTACTTCCATGTGTTTTGATTAATAAATACATGCAGAATAAACAAAAATACCATTAAATGAATGAATTTTGCATGGACATACATAGCACTGCTCATAACGTTGGCAAATTACACTCAGAAAACAACTTTATAATGGTGAAAATCCTGTCAGGTACAATCAAAGATAAGGTCTTACTTGTGAAAGATAATCATTTGTGAATTATTTTGAGAACAAAATTGGTTTGTAGGGTTCCAAGCCGCACAGGAACGAGGCATATTTCCCATCTCTCATCTCTGGTTCTTGCCTCCTCTAATATGGCGACGACATCAGCACATCATTCAGTGCTCGATGGGGCGTCTTCATATACATGTCTATGTATGTCTCTACCAGCTTTGCACATCTGGACAGTGACATTTTTGCCCATTCTTCTTTGCAAAATAATTGAAGCTCAGTCAGATTAAATGGAGAGCGTTTGTGAGCGGCAGTTTTCAGATCTTAGGTCTGGACTTCGACTGGACCATTCAAACACATTTGTTTCGAACCATTTCCTTGTGACCCTGGTTTTATGTTTAGGGTCGTTGTCTTGCTGGAAGGTGAATCTCTGCCCAAGTCTCAAGTCTTTTGCAGACTCCAGCAGGTTTTCTTCCATTAATACCCTGTGTTTGGCTCCATCCATCTTCCCATCAACGCTGACGATATTTCCTGTCCTTGCTGAAGAGAAGTCCCCCCAGAGCATGATGCTGCCACCACCATGTTTGACAGTGGGAATGGTGTGGTGCAGTGTTAGTTTTCCACCACACATAGTGTTTTGTATTTAGGCCAAAAAGTTCAATTTTGCTCTCCTCTGACCAGAGCTTCTTCCACATGTTTGCTGTGTCCCCCAAGTGGCTTCTGGCAAACAGCAAATGGGACTTCTTGTGGTTTTCTTTTAACAATAGCTTTCTTCATGCCGCTCTTCAACAAAGGCCAGATTTGTGCAGTGCTCAACTAATAATTGTCCTGTGGACAGATTCCCCCCACCTGAGCTGTGGATCTCTGCAGTTCCTCCACAGTCACCCTGGATTTCTGGGCTGATCTATGATCTTCTTGTTTGACCTGTAAGTTTAGGTGGATGGCCGTGTCTCGGTAGGTTTGCAGTTGTGCCATACTCTTTCCATTTCTGGATGATGGATTGAACAGTGCTACGTGAGGTGTTCTAAGTTTGGGAAATCTTTTTCTTGTCTAACCTGCTTTAAACTTCTCCACAACTTTATCCCTGACCTGTCTGGTGAGTTCTTTGGACTTCCTGATGCTGTTTGCTCCCCAATATTCTCTTAACAAAACTCTGGGGTCATTACAGAACAGTTGTATTTGTACTGAGATTAGATTAAACACAGGTGGACTCTATTTAGTCATTTGGTCAACATTCGATTGTTCAAAAATCACCAGGCAACTTCTGACGGCAATTGGTTGCACTCAGAGAAAAGGGGGCTGAATACTTTAGCACAATGCACTTTTCAGTTTTTATTTGTAAAACAATAATAAAATCATGTATCATTTTCTTTCTACTTCACAATCATATGCCACTTTGTGTTGGTCTTTTACACAAAATTCCAATAACATATATGTTTGTGGGCATAACGTGAAAAAAAAATGGAAAAGTTCAAGGGGTATGAATACTTTAGCAAACCACTGTAACAACACAGCTAACGGTTACTTTTGGAACTTACATTTTCTGTCTTGTTAACCAACGTTAGCTAGCTATCAACTTCATTAGCATTGATGTAAGGCTTGACATTTAGGGGCCGTTTAAACATAGCAAGTTATCTGGCAAAACAGATTTTTCTCTGTGTTTGTGCCTATTGTTTACATGACAATGATGGCCTCGCCCACCAAAAATGAAGGTTTTTGAAAACTCTGGCCAAAGTAGAGATTTCGTGTAATTTCCATTTCCCAGTTAGGGTATATTCAAGTGAAAACAGATTCACGGGCCACGCACAGAGCCCTTCTGGCTGTTACCTATGATGAGGAAAGGTCATTGGTCTTTTGTCTAAATCTTTGCACTGTGAGTGGCTAACTGGGCCTAAGCTTCTCGTTACCCTGCCCCCTTTCACACACCCCCTGGGGTGTGTGAAAGGTTTTTCTGTGTGTGTGTGTGGGGGGGGGGTCTACATATGATACTGGAACTCAGCAAATTAGATGTTAGTAGAGTCTCCCACCCTCTGCACCGTCATGAGCACAAATTACACTGGGGAACAATTTGAAAAAAAAAAAAATTCTGTTGAGTTAGATTTTTATGCGAATTAAAACTAAAATTGTCATGCTGATTCCAAAACTGCTGTCAGTTTTTTTCTAGCACATCAAGTTTTTTCTCTACAGCTTACCCTCCAGATAAGCAAAATTCCACTGATTAGCTGTAGTCAGACTAGCCAGCTGATTACAATCGGACTCATCTACAGCTTTGTCGACACTTGTTTGTGCAGTCACAATTGAGACAGTGCGGTGAGAGGTGTGTGCAGCTCCAATAGGTCAGTACTAATACTATTAGTATTACGGTGGTCATATCCTTTGTAAAAACATAATAGTGTTAAATAAATATTGCAGTCATGCCTGTTTCTTTCATGTTTCATTGTATGTCAATATTTGAAGATTTTTCTAAAACAAGCACATATCTGTTAAGTACAGTATTTTTCAAGAAACGGGAATCCTATAGTTCAAAAACTTGACATGATAGAGAAAAACTGAGATCAGTTTAGGATTCCCCACCAAAAAAAAAAAAAATGGCTGTCAGACCTAACTCAACAAAAATTGTGTTCCCCAGTGTTATCTGACCCCATATGATAAAATCCACCCCCCCCCCCCTTGATTGTTTTTTACAACTCGAGTACTGGGTGTACCCCTACGAGTACAGTGCTTTAATCAACTTTAAGAAAAACAAACAAAAAAACAACAACTTGATTTATAATTTGATCATCATTGAGGATCCACATTTCATCCTCATAAGGGAGCCAAGTCCCTGCAACAGATTTGTTGTAGGTATTCTTAAATATATGATGCTAACCAAGGGAGTAGATTTGATTTTGATATTGGTGGGGACACAAAAGGGCTCACATGATCAGGCCTCTTAGAACACCCGACTTGATATCAAGCTCTGATTTTAAAGCCACATGGGAGAAGCATTGTTATTCAAGTCATCATCACACTAACATTTGTCACAATGCTCAATCTCATGACGAACATACCCATCATAATTTAACCTCACCTGTGAATTTGAAGCGTCTCCTTCAGCGTCTCCTCCTCTATCTCCTCCAGCCTCTCTTCTTTCACCTGCTCCAGCCTCTCCTCCAATACCCTCTAGCCTCTCTACTATCTGTCACCTGATAAAAATATGTTGATACATGACATATGAACAGATTAGGGATGCAATGATAATAGAGTTTGATGGTATAGTCATTGTCTGAGCAAAAAAAAAAGCTTTTATTTTCAATTATTGCATAAAATGTATTCCCCATAAATATAGATGTAGAAAATCACATGGGCATCTAGAGTCTGAGGTTTTATTGCATTTTTCCCCACACATTTTCTTTATTTGTGTTTGCTTTCTTCTGCACAAATACATGACAATAATAATTAAAAATAACTTAAACAAAATGTATCTCTTGGGCATTAAATATAATCTTTTATTCAATGTATGCATTGTTGAGCCTCTACAGTTCTATACCATTAAAGTGACTTATACTTTGACTCCCAAAGAAGTGTTCCATTTTCTTTTCTTTGATGTCCTTCAAATCCTAATTACCAACCACACACACACACACACACACACACACACACACACACACACACACACACCATTCATAGTCAAATATGTACACACATTCTGTAACATAAAGCATGTGAAAGCATATGCCTATTTAGAATTGCAGATACACAGAAGAACACTAATACACACTGGTTATCTTGAAGGGAGTCTTGAAATGATGTGTGCCTAATGCAGAGTGACATTTGTGATGTCAGATTCTTTACACCACTGGCTGGATAGTTAATCGTCATTAGATGTTCTGCACAGACCCTGATTGGTTTAGGAGGACAATGTGGCCTAAATAGCACGGGCTTCTGTGTATGTGTTTCTGCATATATACATCTCTGACAAATCCATCTGTTGACTTGTTGTGTGACCCAAATGACCCTCCAAAATGTCCTAAATCTTGTCCACATATGTAACGCAACCTCACATGACAGTACTTATGCCTGACCATGTTCTCAAGCATCCACTCAACTCTCTGACCATATCAACACATTTACTGAGTTAACCATCCATGAATGTCTGCATATCAAACCATGACCCAACAGTTGAGCCCGGCGCCAGGGCCCCTATGTGCCGTGTGTGGTGTAGGCCCATCCAACCGTGGCCAAGGTGGGCCCCAGCCAGTGGTTTGAGCCAGACACAATGGGCAGGACCGATTGTTTTGAAATGATATCTATTACTCTTAGTGACAGCAGTCCTGTTCAGCAGGCTTTGATGCTCCTACAGACTGACAAGCCGAGCAGAGTGACGCTGATGGCTGTGGGCACAAATCAGAATCGCTTTACTGCATCGGCAGCACCCCGGCGCCGCTACACTCTCCCTAACCCCAAACCTCTGCCCTGCCATGCTATGCCCCCAAACTGAGGGTGAGATGTAGGGAGGGACATCAGGAGAGGCAGGGAGGAAAGAGGGGTCTGCAGAGCAAAGAAGAAAGAAAAAAACAAGGTGAACATTTGGCATGAGTTTTTTCACCCATGCCTAACACATAGATTACAGGAAAAAAGAATATACTGTAATTATGTATTTGTCTCTGAATATAATACTTCACCCCTCCTTCCATTCATCTCATGGTCTCCACCTCCCTTTCTTCATGCAGGACTTTTCTCCTTTTCCAGTGGTCTATAAGGTAAAACTAACAAAGGTTTGAAATTAAGTGCAAAATTTTAGTCCCAGACAAAATACAGCAAGACAAAAAAATGGAGTGGGAATCATCAAAGGGATGACAATTCTTAATTCACCAACATGAACCATGTTGTTGACATGGATTCCCCTGTGGGTTAAAACATTACTTAATCTAGGATGTGTTGATATTTTTTGGGCTTGAAGCACTTCCACTTCTAGCTTTAAACAAAACATCTCACAATACACTAAATTAAAACTGACCTACTCTAACAAATAGCTTTAACTCTACATTTACTTCAAAAACCAAGCAACAGGGATAACCTAAATCCCCCCCCCCCAAAAAAATGCTGAAATGTTCAAAATCTCATCAGTAATGTGAAACTCCATGACAATCTGAGTACTGTATTACAACAAATGATACATCCATGGTGCATCCATTGTCACGCCAGAGATTTTATGTGTCTGTGATTTAAAGTGCAGACATCATGCAAACACAAAGACAGTCATAGGCACACACAGCCAAAGATAAACACTGTGAGCGAGTAAGTGTAGGCAAGGAGGCCACAGTGGTGTCTCACTATGTGTGTCTGTGTGAATGTGTTTCTGTGTGTCACACACTTTGCAGCGTCTGAGCACCAGCACACAGCTCCTTTGTGGGAGGAAGCGGAGGTAGTGGTGCCCACTCAGCTGAAAGGCCTCTGGCCAGCATGCCAGCATAATCTCTTCACCACTTTGGGACCACCATCGCTCACTGTATCTCTATTTCCCTCTTGCCTCTCCCCCTACCCGCTTTTACTTCTGTCAGCTTCCATATTCTTGTCTTCAAAGCGTGTTTGCCCATACTCACAAGACATTTCTAGTCCGTGCAGATGAGGCGCTACTGCTGACTGTGGGGACCCCTGGTAAGATGGTGAACAGGCACACCAGCTTCTGCAGGCAGGCTCCCCGATTGTACTGAAAGCCTGGGGACACATGAGAGTCAGACCTTCCCCTCATCCTTATTCTCTACAGGGACGATCAGTAGGCCTGTTAAGGCCCTGGTGTGACACTGCCTGTCCCATATGATACACCAACACAGGCACCCAGCTCCTCCCCTGCGGTTGTACGGCCTCCATATGCACACATCACTACAATGAAGGTCCTTCAGTGAAGGCCCCAGCTCCCCTGGTACCAGGGATATTATCTGGAAAGATCGTTGCCAGTGGACAACAACAAAAGGTCAGAAAAGCATTCACTGATCATGACCATGATAAACACAATACTGCATGATAGCAGAATACTGTGTATGGTATAGAGCTTCATTGTCACAGAGATCCCAGTATAGTGAAGTAGTAATTATGTAGTTAATCATTCAAGGGGGTTTCCATCAGGAGTATTTTAAACATGATTTATCATTGTCCTCTTAACAAATGATCTTATAAGGCATTATATTATTGATGTCCTTGGATCTTCCAGACCAGATGATGACGAAGAAATGACCTTGTGAAGGTCCAGAGAGTTCACAATCAAATAAAGCTGTTGTGAGAAATATTGGTCTTTTATTTCATTTTGTTCACCTTTGTTTCTTTAAGTAGTTTTAAGTGTTTTTTCCTGTGTGGTTTTATTACCAGCTTAGTGAGCTGTATGTCTGTGTTCTGGACTATGAGCTCCCGAAGGTGGTTGTTGTAAAGGAAACTAAATTGCTAACTATTAGCTCATTAACACATTAATGCCCCAAATAATGATCACTCACAGAATAATATCAACAAGAGGGGCATAGACCAAGGCCAATTCTCCAGTCATTCCACAATATTAAGAACCATGCTGTCCTCCTTTTTGTCAGTTGGTGCCTTTTTCCAGTGGAAAAGCTTTTACATGTTGGGGTGTTTTGTTTTTTTCCACTTTTTCTTTTTTTTTTTTCTTTCTTCTTACAATTAATTCACACATATTTTTTTCCCCAAACAGCTGTTTGAGTTGTGTGCTTTCAGACAGGATGTGAATATTTCACAATGAAAAATGTTTTATTTTTTAATTCTTTTTATTTCTTTTTTTATTTTTATTTTTTTAAAGCATCAACGAATCATTTGTATGACATGGATGTCATGTGACAACAACGCTGATGGAGTTGAACCAGGTGATTCCAGCCATATTTTGTATTAGTATAAAAGACAAAAATGGTAGAAGATGAAAAATGAAATAATATAATGAAGGGAAGACAACGTGAGGAGTGGATCAGGATAAGGGGAGTTCTTGTCATGTAAATGTTACATGAATCAAACACAGTCTATGATGTGTGCGACTTTTCTCTTGAACATTATATATAGACCCAGAAGAATGCAGGACGTTGGATCAGATGGATAAAGACACATTCCTGAAGCTTCAGGTGATATCGAATTTCTGTTAAACACACTGGCACCAGTAGTTAAGTCTGATATTAGTGGGAGGGAGGTTTGCCCACAAATGTTTTGCATTTTCATGTGTTTCTTTCATCGCACTCTCAGTATGTAGAGGCTTTATGTGACTCTTACAATAAGAGTAAAAGTCATAGTTGTAGTTCATCAGTTGGTTCCAGTTAGTGGTGCTAGTTAATGACTTTATTTTTTATTAAACTCTTTCAATTAAAATTAACTGAGGGTTGTACAATGTTAAAGTGAAGAACACTGCCAATGTTTTATCACTATGGATCTCCTTCAAAATATAAGAAGTCCATGGTCTATGCCCTATCTTTCCATCAAGCTTCATGAAAGCAGTGTCAGATGTAAAAATTGTAAGTTCTTTAAGGTTGTCATAAAATGCAAATAAGAAAAGACAAGCATTTCCAATATGACCTTGTCCCATATAAACGTTACACATCATGATACCAATAGTTATAACAAAATATCCTTTTGTGAGTATTACTGTTGTGCACAAGTGCAATGAACAATTTCTGCCAATCCAGTTAAAACAATGAATGCTAAGTTTATAACAATCTCAAACATTCTAAAAAATACGCTGTAATTGAGGGTCATACAGAAACTGTGCAGCAGCCTTGGGGTTATCCTGACCTGCCAAGTTTGCTGTTATTCAAGACAACTATGGCAAAACACCCAGGTTGATGCAGTAAGAGGTACTCAGTGAACATCTGAACCATTTTGGAGTGGAATTCAGGGTATTCTCAGGAAGGGTAGCACAAGAAAATAGCTAGATTGCATGAAAGATTAAGATTAAAGACAAATACAATCCATTATATCTTGTGCTGTTATGTTGTATTCAACCAACACAATTTCCTGCAATCTTACTGATGCTGCTTTTCTGATGGATGTGCTGGGGCCAGCAGGTCCGTTTATCTGCCCTTTAATGAGATGGGCAGCAGGGAGGGCTTCAGGAATTGATAGCTAACAGTCTTGTTGGTTCCCTCCTGCTCCTGCCCCTGTACAACAGTTAGTAGGGCTAAAGGCCATATATAATGACCAGCTCCAGTGTAGTGATTTACAGTGATGACCCCTGACACGCCCTTTCAGCAGAGACAATAGCCCCTTCACAGAGTAATGAAGGGACTAAGAGATCGCATGGACTGGCTGTCACCATCCCGCAGTTGGTTTTATGATGAAGCAGTCTCTGCAGCTGATGGAGGAGGGGGAAAAAATGCAGATATTAAAAATGGTTATTGAGACAGACCACTCATGTTCAATTAAACATAATGAGCCTCAGCTCTACTTTCCTAACACCAATTAGTGCAAACTAAGTTAAATGTACAAATGAAGACAAAGTGCTATAAATGGAGCACAGAGGCAAATTACATTAAACCACTGAATTCAAAGACAGAAAAAGAAATACAGTCAAATATCTTATGATAGAAATTTTTTACATTTGTTCCCTAAGAAGCTAACATCTGTTGACAAGTATTTCACTTTGATTCTTACCTATCCAATTCTCAAAATGCAAATTTGGTATGGTTGGTCAGCAACTAACTCCTGCTCAGAGAGCATTCCATCAGTTAATAATTTAAAATCTTTCTTTAATCATTCATTTTTGCACCTTACCAACGGTTGCAAAACTCAGAAATCTGCTTCCTTTTTGGAGAAATTCATTATTCATATCGTTAGTTGAAAATGAAAAGAAACAAGCAGTTTTGTGCGAGAGCACAATGAACAACTTCGTATTTGTATGGCCTGAACACAACGGACGTACAAAACTTGGAGGGAAGGGACTTCTGACATGCTTTACAAAGATCCCCATTTCTCTGACCACTGAATCAAATCGAATGGGATTTTCAGCAAGATGTAGGTAAGAAGTTAAAGTTTCATACCTGAAATTGCATTTTAATTGATTCACTATTTTTGATGTTATCATTACAGAAAGTCCAATTGTATTTTTTTGGGGGGGGGGCATACATTATTTTAAACTTGTGTATTTTGTAAGCTGACCCTAAAGACAAACGAAAAACTGCTCTGTATGTTGCAATAATTAATGGTTTTAATCAGCCAGCTCCAGGTGCTACCTATCAAACAATACATGGTTAAAATGATAATGAAAATGTAAAAGATGCTGAACTCACGGGAAAACCAAAGTAATACACAGACTGTGCTGTAACATTTAATGCTCAGTACTGAGCCCTTCCTCCATCTCCTGTTGCTTTTTTTAAACAGGACAAAATGCTGCTGGAAGACTCCAGAGTCCACCAACAGTGTACAAAATCACTGGAAGGTGGTAACCCTGCGTGCGTAAAAAAGTTAAGAAATTTAAAGATGCTGAGGAACACAGAGTACCATTAAAGATAGATTGGTTGGTCTAGTTCCAGCAGGACAGAACTACTCAGGTGACAACTTGAATCCCCTCTCCAGAAGACCTGACTGTGGACCTCCACTGCCTCCCCACAGCCAGTGTTTTCTGGCAGGTCATAAAAGATAATTGCATTGCCTGGGCTTTTTAAGAGTTGGCCAACAAGTGCTCCAGGGTGGTCAAGGAGACTTAATGTGTATTTTACCATGACACAGAGACAGTGAGACTATACCTAACCACCCACTAGACTGCAGATAAGACATCAAACTACTCCACCACTCCAATTTAGGGAAGATGGGAAGAGGAGGATGGGCTCTTTGAGGAATGAGCAAAGCTCACATCCACTCTACAGTACAGTTTTGTACACACTGTGACTGAACAAGTGTGTGTCTCAGTTCAGTATATGTGTTTATACTTTTCTGTGAATGTGTTTCTGTGTGTGTGGGCCATGGCAGGCCCAGACCCAGCAATCTACAGGGAGTCGTTGCCCTATAGCCTCAGCCCTGCTATAACTTCATTAGGTGTGTGTGGAGGTAATGGCACCGAGGTCCAGGAGCTCGTAACATGGAGCCAGAGGCCTGTCGGGTGTCCGCCAGCCCAGCCCACACAGATACTGCACTGGTATGCCTCTGTGCTATATGGGCAGAATTAGTGTTTATTGAGGAGCCACTGTAAGCTAATATGATACTGTGCTTATAACTTCAAGTGAGTGGATTTTTTTTTTAACAACATGGGAATTAAATAACTTGATTAATTCTCACTAAATGTGTATAATTTTGCAGGCAATGTGAATAAAGACTAGGAACAAATGTAGACTGAAGAAAGTAATTGATTCTAAACTCCTATAATCCATACCTTTCACACCACTGATGTAATAAAGCTGGTCCAAATGCAGTCCAAATTCTGCTGACGGCCAGATTGCGGTTACTCCTTTGTTGAAGTCAATGAGAGAATGAGCAAAAAATTTGCTGCTTCTTCAAAAATAATATATTAAACTCCTGGATAAAGCAACATAATCGTAAAATGTTGCACCCCTAGGTGTAACAATCGATTCCAAGTGGAAAGGATTAAATTGCATTATGTCATTGTCTGTAGCCTATTGTTTTGTTAGTTGTCACTCAGCCTTGGCAGACAGCCAGCTGAGCACAAACTCAGAAAGGAGAAAGCATTTTCACATACCTTATTGAAGTCCTACAGATACACAGTGCACTGTACAAAGGCTAGTTTTAATCCTTTTTTGTTTCAACTATTTCCTACTTGGATTAAATTCTTTTTTTCCTCAGTAATCTTTTATCCCATTCTTAGTTAGGTGCAATGTATTAGATTATTACATGTACTGTATTAGATTTCATTTGAAAGAGAACATCATCTAGTTTTTAAGATGCAGTTAAAAACACAACCTCAGCTCCATCAGTTTAAACATTACGCTTAACTTTAAAGCACCGTAAGACGTTCGTCACCAATTTTCCATCAAATCTGTAAAACCTGAGTTGATATATATGATGAGCATAATATGACGAATCCGTTAGCCTTTCTGTGATTACACACCTGAATCACTTCCTTCACAACTTTAAAGTCGACTATATCACAAGTAATCCATTTGTGTACATACCAAACCATCAGTCGGGCCTTTTCAGAAATTTTGTTTGCGAAGTGCATTGTGGGAATAGGAATTCCATGTAGCCACAGTGGCTACGTTTACATGATGTTTTTTAATTCTGAATTAGTTATTTGGAATAAGATAATTTGGAACGAAAGCAATTTCCTTCATGTTTCATGGAAAAGCTTCATTTAATTCTGCTTTAAGAGCCAGGGCTACAGAGTGTTCTGATTGGACAAAACACGGACGTGACGTAGTGATGTCTACCCAGAGAAAACAATCATGTCCACTTCCTGTTTCTTTTTTTTCAACTAGCAACATGTAACACCAGATACTACGGATTTTTGCATTTATTTTTGTAATAATTATGAAGCAGCAGCTCATCCGAATAAACATGCTAATTGATTTTGATTGTCTGAAGAAGAGAAGGATGTGAGAACCAAAGACAGCAGCAGAAGAGCTCACTTTGGCAGCGCGGAATATGTGCGTCATCGCGACAGGATGAGACAAGGAGCATGTGCAGAATGACCAGAATAACATTAAAGTGGAATTAACTGTTTACATGTCCAAGGAATGAGTTAATTCGGAATTAAGAGTGGAATTAACCAGTGACTTTATTCAGAATTAAGTTTAATTCAAAATAGTCATTTTCAACCGGAATTAGGTGTTTACACGGTCATCTTAAGGCCTTTATTCAGAATTAAACAGGAATAAAAACTCTCATGTAACCAGGCCCAGTATGGCCGCAGCAGCAACAAACCCTGAAACGGCTTCATTGCTTCTTGCTTGCTGTGGCTGCATGGAATTTGGAAAAGGTCCAACTGATGGTTTGGTATGTAAACAAACGGACTGCTTGTGATGGAGTCAACTTCAAAGTTATTCACCTTGAAGGAAGTGATTCAGGTGCGTAATCACAAAAAGACTAATGGATTCGTGATACTTAGGCTATTGCTCGGGTTTTACAGATTTGATGAAAAAGTGGTGATGAATGTCATACTCAGCTTTAAAATATAGGTCTTCTGGTAAAATCTAAAAAGACATTTAGATCCGTCAGATCTAGAAAAAAACGAGAAAAATGCATCTGAAAAGCTGAGGACTGAACACCACTCACTGACTTGCCATCATTTCCTGTTCCTTCAAATGTGTGTCCAGCTTATTTGAATAATCAGCTTGGTCATACACAGACATCCATGCACACACAGATTTTTGGAGTTTCACATCTCATTTCTGAAGAACGCCTGTGTTTATTTATTTGCTATATGTCTGAACTTGCCTTTCCTGATGTTGTGTTGTGAGTCAGAAAGGGGCCCCTTTATTAAATCACTGGGCCCTCCTGCCAGAGGGAGACTATGCTGCAGATCTATGGTAATACACAGCCTTAGGTGGAGGACAATTCCATTAGTGGAGGGAGGACCAGGGTTGGAGCTGATAGCTCTGCAGATAGGACCCCCTTCTAACAAACTATTCCTCTTGGCTGACTGGTCATCATCTTCTTTAGCCGGAAGTTTTTCAGAACTAATCAGCACTTTTTCTGAGCAGTAGACACTGAACAAAACCTGTATCAGAGAGCTACTTACAGGAAAACTCCCCCTGGCATAGTTTTGGCCTCATCAATACTAGTTAATTGTCCAATAGAGACACTGTTCTTATAGATTTCTTCCAAATTACTATTGTGATGTATCATTGTCTATTAAAACAAAAAAAAGCAAAAAAAAAATATATATATATATATATATGTCCAACACCACAAGACAACAAATGCTCTAAAAAACCCTGAAAAACTGGTTCAACTTTAATTCAAAGCACAAAATGTGGCTAATGAATTGATTACTCAAGCTGTCTTTTGCAAATCAGTGTTTTAAATATTGTTCCAAGTTTACAGACAGGCTTTGTGGTTCAGCATTGATCTAACTGCTGAGAATTTGAGTTAGAAATTTGTCTGGGCATTGTTAGACTTATCTGATTTGCTGACATTATTACTTTTGGTTTAATGTCTCTAAACTTTTCCAAGACTTCTACTATTGCCTAGATGTATTGAGTTTTTGATTAGTGTTTTTAGCAAAATGGTAACATCACAAGAATTACAGCCAAAATGAAAGTACAACTTAAGCTATGGTAAACCATCATATTTATTTATTAATATGGTAGATATAGCAATCATTCTATATTGACTACAGCTATTAGAAGCAAATTACCTCATGTATCTAATTTTTTAAAAATTTTATTTTCCATTTTTCAACTCATCATGGGCCAAAAAAGGGAGCAAGAGTAGCCCAGGCTTTGGTAAAGCCTGTGATGAAAGCCCACCACTCTTGTTTTTATTACCCACTCTCCACCAGGCGGTGTGTTGTGGGAACTCTATAGAGTTGTGACTGCTGTTTGATCACACCATGGGAGTCAGACCTGTCACTAAGCGGTGGCAAACATGGCCCACACACAGAGAAGTGAGCAGCTATGGATGTATATGTGTGTATGTGTTTCCCACACACATCGCCACATACCTCACCAGAGGAGGCAGGTCACAACTTGTCAGAGTGTTGAGGATCCATAATGGCCATTTAGCCTTCAACAGCTAATATCAGCACTGCTGATTTACAAGGAATTGGGCTGTTGGGTTGCTAGACTATGAGGCTGTTTACATGAAACCTGTCTGACATGAGTTAGAGTAAATACTCAGAAAAAAGCATTCACATACAACTGATATTAAATTAGATCAATTAATATCACTGTATTCTGCTGTTGCACATTGTGTCAGAATGGGCTACCCATCTATATTAACTAGCGTGGCACTAGCTCTGGTAACCAGCTGTTTGCAGCTAGGCAGAGTGACAAGGGACCTGAGGGAGCCACTGCAACTCTGGGGAGTATGACAGAAGCATGGTGACAAGTGACGATGACGCCGTCCCTCGTGCATGTGTCCCCACACTCCACAGGACAGCACCCTCAGCAACAAGACAACACGGAGATCACGCACCATGCTAGGCTAATAGCCATGATATGCTCTGCTGAAGTCAACTCTGATAGAGCGCTTCCTCTCTGATCACCGCTGATAGGGCAACAACGTGACTCGGATATGTCGGATTGCATATGTGGAAATGACAACTTCACTCATCTTCTGCATTCTCTGTGTAGTTTTAAAAACTTAAGATGTGTATGTTGTTTTCAGTAACCCATTTCTGGATTGGGTGTTGAGGTAAGTGGGACAGTTGATCCATGTTTGATCTCATATAATTTGGGTTGTGATTCAGCTATGTGCTACATATAGAAAAGACCTTTAGTCTTTACCAAACCTAAATACATTCAATAGACTTAAGGTCTTTTCTGTATGTAGCATGCAGCTAAATCACAACCCAAATTATATGAGATCAAACATGGATCAACTGTTCCACTTACCTTAGAAAGGGATTACTGAAAACAACATAATGCATTTTGTCAGTTAGATGCCAAAACTTAATTCCATGAAAAGAGTGGATGCTGAAAGGTTGCAATTTATGCTCAGTAGGATATGAACTTAGTTTAACCTTCACCACCAAGTATTAGGAAGAATCTCACACTGGTGCTAATGCTGACTGTTTGTGTTTGGTGTTTGTGCGATCTATTTGTTGCACAGGCATGGTGTAAACAACATGTGCATGAAGGTTGACTGGTCACACAGAGGTAGCGTACAAAAACTTAGTTTTGGCTTTGAAAGCTTAAACTCTATACACACAAACATGGACATATTCTACTTGCTGCTGTGACCAACTGGAGACCAGAGAGACATTGACATGACCCAGATAATAGGCCTAAAGTCTTGCCTCCACAATTTGATCAATTTGCAGTTTCCTCACAATTGCAGCCACC
>JAPTYQ010000005.1:53152921-53168093 GCA_029814465.1 Ostorhinchus cyanosoma
GTGTGTGTGTGTGTGTGTGTGTGTGTGTGTGTGTGTGTGTGTGTGTGTGTGTGTGTGTGTGTGTGTGTGTGTTCTGAGATCAGATAGGAGACGGAGATGAGGCACCAGTGTCCAAAGATGGGAGGAGATTTAGAGTTGCTGTTGCTGTAGCAGACAGACGGCTGAAGATTAAAGAACTGAAGATAGACGGACATTTAGAGAAGTTCAAAGACTGCAGTTTCAAAAGTTTTTTTTTTTTTTAATCTTCAAAAAGGATGTCTACCAAGGTAGCACTCAGCAGACACATAAATGAAAACTGTTTGCAGTACTGAAGAGGTCACTTCACTTTGTAGCAAATTTCTTTTTTTGTTTTTATTGTCTTTTTCAATTATAATACAATGATAGAAAACAGAACATAACAATAGGCATGTCAAAAAGTATAAAAGGGTACTTGAAGACATTCATAATATGCTGGTATTAGTGGTATATTTTGCTGGTTTGGTAATTTACTGTTCTTATCATGGTTTAAAAAGTAAGAAAAATAGCCACAAACATGTGGCAGGCATGTGCATGTACGAATAAATGACAGCAATAATGAACAAATGTCAAGGGTATCAAACTCATTTTTGTTCAGGGGCCACATATACAACCCAATATGATCTGGAGTGGGCTGGACCATTAGAATAATAACAGTGATAAAAGTGTAATTACAATATGACATCTACAAAGTATTCTTTTTAAAATGTGAATATCATGAACAACTATGAACAACCTAAAATGTCTTGAGAAAAATAAGCACAATTTTAACTAGAAGAGCGCAGACCTCCGCTAGGCGCAACATTTCAAAGTGATCCAGAATCCAGGATTTTTTCCGGATCACTCCCAAAAGTTAATCATTTCTTCCTTGTGCCATTTCCAACAAATCCTGACAATTTCATCAAAATCCGTCCATAACTTTTTGAGTTATGTTGCACACAAACAGACAGACAAACAAACAAACGCCGGCAGAAACATAACATCCTTGGTGGAGGTAACAATATCATGCCTAAGTTTACCATTTACACGTGCATTAGAACTTATAGATCACAGTGGATCTACAAATGTACAGAACATTTAGTAACGGACAGAATATTGTTAAAATTGCACTTACTTCTCTTAAGACATTTCATGTTGTTCATTATTCACTTTTTTTTTGTGAAAGGACAGTTTAAAAATGCAAACATCTTCATGTAGGCTAATTTTCTTTTTCTACACTAAAGCAAAGAGAAAAAGAGTTGTCATTATTTATAGGTAATTGTGATAGCATTTTACTGGTCTGATCCACTTGAATTGGTCTGTACATGGAACCTGAAAATGTATTTTGACATCTTTGACTGTTGATATCTTTAGTGTAAGTTTTGTATTTCACAAATCCATCCCATGGACCGGACTGTACCCTTTAGAGGCGCCGGGGTTGGCCCACAGGTATTATGTTTGACACCCCTGGACTCAGTGCATTGATGATGACTCCCTGTTTGTGTACCTCTTTATGTGTCTGTAAAGGCAGATACTAAATTTCAAATAATAATCCAAGGCCTACAAAGCAATGTTAAGGTGCTTACTAGACACAACCTAAATGCTGCTTGCCATGACCTAAATTTAGTTTCAAAGGGTAACTCTGTCACCTCTTATCTCCTCCACTACATGGTGACTGCATGCAAGCCTTGAGTGCTTTCTGAGAACAGCCCTAGAGCCCAGAGAGCTTCCTCTTGAGTGACTATCTCCATACTCTTGACCCTGCCAGTGCAGCATGGAGATCGCCTTAACTATGGTAAATGACACACACACAGATTCATCTCTTCAAACCTCGAGCTGAAACTCTTCACAAAGAACAACGAATGGTGTTGTTGAATCTCTCAGAAAACAAATGAAACACACACTGTTGGTGCACTACGCAGTTTGTTGAAATTTGGGTCGTAATTAAATGTTGATGTTTTGTACACAAGAACCAAGATTACACAAAATTTTACTCTGAACTGTGTTACATGTGATCATGTTTATTCCATATTTTATGTCAGCAGTAGCTGAAATTAAAGGGAGAAGCCAGATTATGAACATTTAAGACCTCTTCTAGAGCTCTCTCTGCAAATCAAAATAGAAAATACAGAGGTACATGATGCCCTTTCCCACTACATATTGATTTCCAGACCTGACTGAAAACATCCGTGAACAACCAAAACCTCCCCTCACTAGGTAGATGTTCTACAGCCTAAAGTACAGAAGAGGTCAAATTCATGTCTTATGCCAGACCACTGAATTATGACATGATCAAAGATTTTTTTTTTTTTTTTTTTGGAATTTATCACTAAACAGATGTAATTATTGTAAAAAGTAGTATTTGCACCAGAAGTAAAATAGAAATTAGAGTAGTTTGACATCAGAGGAGCGGTGATCAGGGGGCAAAGTAATCACACTCTGCCAACCTGACCTAACAGCATTTATTGTTGCTGGAAAATGTGGCTGAAGGCCATATATTCACTTTTAATTTCTCTTCATTGCCTTGACCTCAACCCTCATCCATGATTTATATCCAAAATCTGCTCCCTCTGACCCACAGTTCACCATAATGCAACTAGTGAGACACACAGATTTTGTGTGTTCACATTTATACATTTATGTTTTTCCACTTCCTCTCCCCCCACTCTTTTTTTCTTTTTAGCCAGCAATTGAAATCAAGGTAATGACTGGGCTAGGAAAAAGAATGTTCTTTCAATAGATAATTAGGGAGATTGGCTTACCAGGGCTACTCAAAGCCTATTCAGATGCAGGGCTGAGGCCAGGCCTTGTTGTCTGTTGAGCCCAAAAAGCTCCCAAGAGACGCATCCGCTTTGGCTTCATTTCTCTGAGCAGGTGCCTGGCAGGTAGTCAATGGAGACAGCAGTTGAGATATATAAGAGACCCATCCCCCTGGACAAGGGGTCAACATCACAGGTCAGGGGTCATGAGCAGAGGTCACAAGGTCAATGTTTAGCACACAGCACTGGCCAAATGACTGGAAATGCGTCCTTGACAGCCAGCTATCACTTCTGTAACTGGGTGTGTACAGGACATCGCTTGGCTTTAGTCACTGATAGACACCTTCCTTTTCCTTCATGTTTGTCTTGATCTAAATCTACCTAAATATCCTCCTGCATCAAAATACTAAAAACACTTATCAACCCAAAATCTGTATAAATAAATGCAAATATCAAGTAGTCAAATCAAATCCATTGTTTTGTGTGTCCTTTCAAAAGAATTATTTGCAACTGTGTAACACATATTAAATGATTCCCAAAGGTTTTTTTTTCTTTAGAGTATTTTCAAGTCTATTCCACACTGATTGATTCTAACACAATTTTTTCACCCTCATCAAAATCATTATTTTACAAATGCATTCATAAATGCTCTGAATTCCTGGTCACAACAAACGTGTTGCAGGATTAGAAGCCAGGGCCAATGTGTTCTTTAATATCTAATTAAATCTCATGTGGAAAAGGGATTTGTCATTGCCCACAGGCTACTATTGACAAGGGTTCAGCTTCACCCCCCACCCCCCAAACATACACATACACTAGCCACCACTCCTGCAGACTATAGCCAACTTGGTCTCCCTGGCTGCACCCCAAGGGCAACACTGTATAAATGTCAGTGTATCAAGAAACAGCTCCTGAAGGAGTCACAGCCATCATACAAGGAAGGATAGGAGGGACGTAGTGTATTTTCTCACTGTCACTCTAGTGGTGGTTTTTGGAAATGCAGCTGTGATTTGGGATAAGTTCTTCTTCACTCATACAGTAAACTTGAGCCTCAGTGATATGTAATTGAAATTCTGGGTGGGCAAAATGTGCACAGCCAATCTCTGCTGCACACATGCAAAGGACTGATTATAGAGCATGCATCAGCCCACGAATCCAAATTCTAGCCTTTGTTTTATAAATTGTTCAGGTATACACAAACCATTCTCCATTAGCATTTGCAGCAATAAAGGCCAAAGCATATCCAATATGCATGTCATTTTTTTCCTCTCTCTAATCAAATAGAAAGCCTGTGAAGTAAATATCTATTTTCTTACAGGCTGACTGTTTACAACATGAGGGGGAGGCTATATAAACGGTGTGTAGCAAATGAGGATTTCTTTTAATGTATCAGCCTGGCCAGCATATGCTAGATATAGGAAACCCATAGCATCAGTGGCTCCATATTGGCTGAAGAGGTCAAAGGCTAGGGAAGGTCAAAGGTGTCATCCTCCTTTCTCATCATGAAGTGCATTAACATCTTCTCCCTGTACTGTCATATCCAGATGGCTGACCAGGCCGCAGGACAGATGCCCTATTTGAAAACATCTCAGGGATCCAAAACCTAAACGGCTCCATTTTTAAGACATCATATTTCAAAGGAATATGGATGTGGGTGGATGTGGAGAGGATGGGCCAAAGCTGTGTTAAGCCTCAATTGATTCTCAGTCCTGCAGCCGAAGCAGCTTGCTTTCATAAAATGTTTTATATTTGAGTGACGGGCCTTAATATGACCAAATAGCAACTGACATCAACCTGTTAACATAAAAATATAAGGTGCTTAGTATCAGTGGTGACATGTCCACAGGGGGCGCTGGGACACCACCCCACATAAAATTACTATTACTTACTATTATCAGAGAAGAAGGACATGAAACATGTAATTAAACACATAGTTTAAAATCTAAGTAAACATAAGTAAAAACATAAGAAGAAATTAAAAAGAATGCTTTCATTCTCATGTTAACATAGTTTTACCTACAGTATGTGCTGCAGGTACAGTTAATGTGAGAGTCCCCCAGAGGAACTATGCAGATGCTGAATGGATCCAACACTGGGTTATCATCTGAGAAACTGGCAATTTATGTATTGTGTCATTTTTCATTTCTGCAATCATTTTTTCCACATTATTACCTGGCTGACACACCACCACACAAATTCATACCTGCTTATTTAGTACCAGCCACCACTCGTTGCTCAAAAGATTTTACAAAAAGGTTCATATATGGAGCAAAGACATTTTGGTCCAATGATACAGCTTACGGCAGGAATGACCAGAGTAATTAAGCCATGCTGCTGTTTTTGGCAACCAACCATGATCCCTGCTCAGAAAAAGACAAGAAAACAGTCAGCAACCAATCAAGAAGAAGTTGCCTCACTCCTGTGGGTAAGTAATTAAATTAGAGCGTTTTGGAGTCTTCCAATTTTTGTGTGAATCTGTAACATGATAGCCAAACTAACTGACAGATTTTGTAAGAAAGTGGGCAGATTGGTTCCCTAGTCAACCAGTCACCACAGCTCATAAACAGATGACCCCACCTCTCGGACCGTGTCATTCTTTTTACAGCATCAAAACCCTTCCAGGCATGCTCATAGTCAAACACTTGGAGCTTATCCAAGCCAAATAGACCAAGGCACCCTGCCGGGAGCTTTGGGTTGGCTCTGCTGCAGCATCTCAAACATACACTCACATTTATGTTTGCAGAGAACAGGAGTGACTCATACACATTTTCTCATACACACGTCCAAATAACACACAAACATATACAGCACGCTATCCTGCCCAGAGACCTCTGACTTGAACCTGCTGCTCTCACTCAGCAACACATAAATCACTGGGCTCTCAGCAGCACTGCTGGCCCTCAGTGCCATGCTGAACTTGACTCCACGGGAATAAAAGTCCGTAACTGGATACAAAAACTAATCCAGGCAAGAGACAATTGCTGGCATACGGAGGCCCTGGAGGTGCTGATACCCCCCTGTGACGATATGCCATCTCTGTCAAGAGACCTCTGACTTCTGCACTAAGGCGAAGCAGGCCTGCTCAGTGCTACTGCTCACAGAACAGACAGAGAATGAATGAGGACATGAGAGGAGGGGGGTTATGAAGATATAACCTGTCAAGCTGCAGTTAATCCTTGTCCTCCCCCAACTTACGGTCTGTAAGATATAATAACACAGGCTAAAATGAAGATGCAGTTTTCCCTCTGTTGTTTCATCTACTTAAAAAAGTTTAAAAGTATTGCATCCAGGCATACTGTATAATTACTTCATATAGCCTCATAATTACAAACACTAACATTTTGCTCACTTGTTCATATATACTTCTTTTATTTATATTGACAATATTTGTCTGATACATATTGTACAAATTTCTTGCTGTAATTGTGTTTTTTCTAATACTTTCATGGAGCAACTTTTACACAATTTCCTCTGGGATTAATAAAGTGTTCTAAATCTGAATATGAAAAATTCATCTTTTGCAAAGCACTATGTGCAGTATTTGTGAATGTTCAGGATGCTGAACGTGTTTATAATTTAAAATTTGCTCAATTTGATGGCTATTTTTCATTTTTAATGCAGCATTTATGTATTAGCTGAGCACAAGCTAAAATTTTGCTCTGAATTTTTCAAGTATTAGTCATATCTCCGTCAGTTACCATTAATTGCAGATAGCCAGAGTAGGGGCAGCATGGAGGGTCCTGGAGGTGTTTGTGAAACATAATTGTTAATGAATTATAGCTTGGTTACCCTGGTATATGTCTAAGTGTTTAAGGTTCAGTGTGTAAAAAACTGAGTGACATTTAGTCATGAAATTGTTACCTGCATCACAGTGGCCTCTAAAAGCACATAAGTCCCTTGTTAAAGCCAATGATGTGTCTGTTTTGGGCTTAGATAATAACTCTGGCCCACACCCAAACATGGTTGGCAGAAGTAACACACCTTGATGCTGGATGTAATCTGTAATGATAAACAAAAGAAAAACAAAAAGAAGTTTAAGCTTAGCTACTGTAGAAACAAGGTGGTGCAACATGAATGATTCCATGAAAGATGACCCACTCCCTTTGTAGATATAAATGGCTTATTCTAAGTGGAACAATTCATATTTTCAGGTGTATACACCAATGAACACATAATTGTGAATATTATATTGCATCTCTGTAATTAGATCCTTCTAAATCCTTGGAAACCAGACATGGTGACAATAAACAGAACTGTTCTTAAAGGCTGAATAATCTATCAAGATTTGTTACATATAAAAATAAAACTAATACCAACTGATTCGCTGAACATAAAACCACATACATGGAAGCTACAATATGTACTTATTACCATATAAGTGCCAACTTGACTGTATGTCTAAAAATACAGAGTGGGTTATTGACACAGTAAAGCTTCACTAAAGAGGACTGTGTGTCTGGGGCACATGAATCCACCCAGATGGGTCTTTTGGAGATCTTGACTAATTCACAGAACCACTAATGAACAAAAGTGTCCACTTAGTAAACCAAATTGGTCATGATGATTAATGAAATTTAGAGGCAGTGATTGTTGTTTTATGGGGCCATGTTGAAACTCAAAACTTTAGTTGGACTTCTCAGTTTCCCTTTGCTTCCCTTTTAATCTAGTGGAGCTATTGACAAACTCACACAGAAATAGTCCTAACAGCACCCTGCTGTAAATAATCTAGCAGTCTGTCCTGTAATTTCACAACTTCCACAGGCCTCCAGTTGCCCAGTTCTGTTCGCCTCTCTCCCAGCCCCTGGTCAGAGCTACAGGTCTGACACCAGCTCCTGTAATACAGGACTGCCTCAGCACTCCTCTTTCCTGACAGAGCGGCCACAGTTTCACCCAGATAACATCAGGCACCAGGGCCTGTTCAGCCACAGGGCTCTGAGACACATTTTTATGACTTAAGTATCTGGGATTGATATCCGCAGCCATCAGCTCAATACACCGTCATCACATACACAGACAATCTCTGTCTGTCTAACACAAATTCTAACAAGTACAGTAATACCATTATACACACAAATACAACTTTAGTTTACCCCTTAGAATTGTTGTTCAGACACACACATAGCTAAATACCTAACTTTATAACTAAACCTCCTTTAAGGCGAAATCCAATTTTGCAACAACTTGCATTTCATTAACCAATAACTGGGAAATGAATGCTAATTTGAATTACTTATTCCTAACCTTGTAGCCTAAATTTCATCATTAACCTGGTCAAGCTCTCATACATAACCTTGACACTATACCTTATGCTAAATGAAACCCATTAACCAAAAACAGAGAAAAAAAAACATTGTGAAATTAGGAGATTTGCGGCATATCATTATTAGCACAACTCCTTACATAGATAACCCACACAGGCAGACTTCAAAATGAGTCTGTCTGTACATCAGAAGAAAAACAAATTACAGGAAGCCAAAATGTGGAATTCTTTTGATAACATGGACTTTACAATGTCGGCCTGACAAGGAGCTATGCTTACCTATTTACAATCAAGTTATTTTTTAACTGTTATCTATGCATATGAAAAGCTTTCATTTGCACAGCTATGCCCACTAAATCATAGACTAAAGTCTGTGATTGAGAGAAAGGAAAACGATCTCAGCATTAACCTTTTGTTATCTACCACCTGTTTAATGCTTGGATACTGTTAATTTGTTCACAGTTTTGTACCACAGACCAGAATGTGTAAATAGCCTCTCTGTAAGATCAATAACTGATTATTTTCAGTGAGCAAGAGGAGTGTAGGTTTTTTACACTAGTCATATATATCAATCAATCAATCACTCATAACAAAAGTGATTTCATGACACTTTATATTTAGAGTCTTAAGCCAATTCACAGACAGCAACAGAATCCTCCAGGAACAAACACTTGGTGACAGTGTCAAAGAAAAACTTCCTTTAACAGGCAGAAACTCGGAGCCTCCCACATAAGCAGTTAAAAAGGTTAAAGAGTGAGGGTTGGGGGGGGGCAAGGGGAGACACATGGATGCACAGCAAACTGCTCTATAACTGTTAAAAATGGACCTGCTGTTACTAATCACCAGTAACTAGTACAAATACCTATAACTGCAAATACTACTACTCAAAATACAACAACTAATAGTGGATATACTACTATTACCAAAAATAGAAACCTCTACCATCCATGAATCCATGATAAAAACTATCACAACTACAAGGAGGAATTAATAATAATGATGGAGGCATATACTGTATCACATATATACACATATATACATATCATATATACTCTATTTATTTCAATTCTTACAACAAGGCAAAAATAGTGAAAAGATTTTATTTGATCATCTGGGGCGGCCATGGCTCAGGAGGTAGAGTGGGTCATCCAATAACCGAAGGTCAGGCCATTGTGTCGTTCTGCAAGACAATTCACCCTCCTTGCATACACTGGTGTATGGATGTGTATGAATGTTCAGTGGTGGTCGGAGGAGCAGTTTGGCGCCAATTGGCAGCCACGCTTCCGTCAGCCTACCCCATTATTATTATTATTATTATTATTATTATTATTATTATTATTATTATTATTATTATTATTATTATTGTGTAATCATACACGGTCCAGCCAAAAAAAGAGTCATATAAAAACCTTGCCTTTAGCTTTATTTACAGGATCCATTCACTGTGGCGTCCTTTATGCCACACAATCTTTATGCAATGTCACAATAAATGTCACAACATTTATTTCTGTCCAGAGAGGCAGATCTTGTATTGATTATAGGAGAGACGGACCACTGTGTAGAGTCTCAAAAATGATCAATCTGGTTCAAATCTAGACTCTGTGGTGGTCAATCCATGTGTGAAAATGCTGTCTAATACCCCTGAAACACTCTTTCACAGGCCTAATGAATCCTACCATTGTCCAATCTTTATGCTCTTTATCAAATTGCTGGTTATTTAAGGAATGAGAAGAAAAGAGAATGATTAGTAACTGCATCAGTTAGAGTTAGAGAACTTGTTGCAGCTGAAACAGATTAATTACTGCAGTAATTATCCAATGCAAGGATCTGAAGTATTGGCCTAGTTAAATCCAGGTGGGGATATTTTTTTTTTGCTGGCAGGGTATTTTCCCTACAGAATGCAAGGTGTAATATGCAACACCCTGCACATATGATTTTCATGAGCAGCCATGTTCTCTCCAGCACACAAGGGTTTTCAATATGATTCCTACACCTTCAGGATAATTCGACTCCTCAAATAAGTCCAAACTTGCAACTACTCCTAATAGTTGTCAAATTTACAAGCGATATCAAATGTCATTAAGCATAAATAAACAAGTCTCGGTCATAAAATTTGATAAGGTAATTTGACTGGCACCATCTTCATTTTATAATGCACTGTGGTTTTACAGCTAGTAGTTGTAAGGTAAAAATAGGTCCATGTGAAGTTGAATGAGGTATACACAGCTTCCTAAGAGATTCTGTTTTAACCACGTTAAAGTGTTAGTGTGCAAGTCACGAAGCAGAAGTGTAACATTCCACTCATAGATATAGCTCCCAGAAATATGGCCCTGACAATGTTTGTAATCAAAATATTTATTTTAAGTGGGTTTTAAAAAAGCCTTTGGTTCTTACAGCTTGCTGAGCCACTTCATAAAACGTGCACTTTACAATCTCCAGTTTGTATCCTTTGGAGAAAAATTACCACATGAAGATGTGAAAATTTAGATTTCCAGATATCTCCTATTGCACAGCTGTTTATATTTGTGGCATCCAATGTCAGGACCCAAAAAGACCAAATGTTGAAGTTCGAATTTAGGGATTATATGATGATGACAATGACTATATTTGCGGAAAATCCACCTCATCCAACAGTTTCCATGAGCTCTGTCTGGAAAGTTTACAACTCTAAATTCTTTCATCTTGAATACAGTTGTGACATGTTTATTGCTTGAACATAACTCATTTTTGCATAAGCTTGGCTATAACAGATACAGACAGATAAAAGAACAGAAATGGAAATAAAAGGTTTCTTGTCATATTCAGCTGTACTATAACTTGTCTTGTAAAATTGATGAATCCATTTAATAAGAAATAGCCAAAACCACCAACCCCACTTTGAATGTGTAGAGACCCCAGATAGCCTTTACTCCTTTCTGACCCATGAAAAGACAGCATGTGCCTTTAAATAGACAGCTCCGCTTCACTCTTGCTCATGGTCAGTCACACAAACAAAAAGAGGGATGAGATGAGTTTCTCAGGGGAGTGAGGATAATAAAATCAGGGTGTCTGTGTGTCCTGAGTGGGGGCCATATTTGATGCTCTAACAGAATGAAGGTCTTTGGTGGTCCAGTCTGGCAGTCTTTTAGCTAAAGCAAGCAGATTTCTTTGAAGCCCAGCCACCTTGGCTCGAGAGCCATTACTCCCAAGCTTTTCTATACATTAACTGTACTACAACATCACAAGTGCATTACAGCCTGCCGCCCCTCCAGCGCCCAATTGTACTCCCTCTTCTTAAATATTACCCCAACAGAGCTTTTGATTTTATTTTCATTTTTTTTTCCCCATGCCGCTTATCCTCCTCTCCTCCCCCGATCGGATTAGGATCGATTGCCGCGTGGCAGAGCTGGCCCAGACATGAGGACCAGAACAACACTACAGCGTGATTGTGCTCCTCAGGCCCCGCCTTGGAGACTATTCAGGCGACTAAATAGAATGATTTGCCCTTAGATGTCAAATTTCCTCTGAGACAAGGATGTCAATACCAATTAGATTGTCTGCAGTTGCCTTAGTTACGCCCGCCTGCCCCACTCCACCACCACCACCCCCTAAACCGCTTTCCCTCTGAAGATACACTCGCCCTCTTTTAACATCTCACTCACATCTCCTTTTTTTGTAGGCAGAGTGGTGGTCTCGGCACCAAGCCTTTAGCCTCAAATCAGTTTTATGACTGGCGCTGTGCAGACATTAGGCTAACTCCATTAGCCTCTCTAAAGGAGATGGCCTGAGGGGAAACTGAGGGGCCAAAATGGGACTGGGTGGCTGTGTATGTGTGTCTTTGTGTGTGCATATGTGTGCGGTGAAAGGGTGAAGGGCCAACATTGTCTTACAGAGTCTTTTGGCATCTCCTTAAAGGTCACTGTCTGCTGGTTCAGGGAAGGAAAAAGCCCACTGAAGCAAGAACATAAACAAGAAAGAGAAGTGGGCAGAAAATGGATTAATGAACAAATGTAATTAGGAGAAGGGGAGGATGGAGCAAGTGGGATAGGGGACTCTGTCTCCACTTAGTATCGTGGCTCCTGCAGGCGCTTAAGTGCTAACATGACAAACAGATGTGGCCATGGCTGGCCAGATACAGGCCTGTGCATACTCACACACACACACACACACACACACACACACACACACACACACACACACACACATATACACGCGCACACACACACACACACACATAAAAGTACAATTACAACTTCATTTATATAAATACACATATGGTCTTAAATCTGTGCTCTCTTCATCTTTGCTTCTTAGAAACAGGTTTCAAGCAGCACTGCATGTACTAGATAGGCTACTCCAAGTAAAACAATAGTAAGGTACATACACAAAGCTCAACTAAAATAGGACAAATTCTAATAACCAAGAAAGTGAGTACATGCAAAAGCACACCATCATTACAGTGAGTTCATTCAACAATTTGAATGTGCAACAAAGTAATACACTAAAACTGCATTTATAGTCTTAGATCAATCAAGTGTTGTTTACTCCATTGTTCCACTACATGTAACCTTGCAACTTTGTGACATCACCTTGTGTGGATGTGACATAAATATATGGAGTTATACTTTGCCTCAATTAGCATTTAGTCAAAAGTAAGCTTAATAAGTAACTAAATCCAACAGTTTTACATGAACGATTTGCAATAAGTGCTGCTTCAAGTGATTAATTTGTTTTTAACTTGCCTCTGTCCTGTGCATATTTTATTGCTGCAGAATATGAAACCTTATTCTTTCTTTTCCAGGTTTCAATTAACATTTACAGACACCATTAACTACTGCAATTGAGTAAATCAATAATTTCCCAGAAAGCATCTAAATCAACACAAAACAACGCATTCAGCTCTGTTCTCACGCTGTTTGTTCCAGCATAAGAAGATTGATTTTAGGAATGTGTAGGGTTTATTTTTTTGCAATGTTAAAAAGATTAACTACGATTTTGAGGTTTTAAAGAATATACATCAACCTGAACCACAGGCTGAAATGTTTTACACTGAAGGAACAATGACTTCATCATTTATAATGTAAGCCTTTCTTAATGTTATGCACATTCTTTCCCTCAGTTGTATGTCAAATGCACACAGTGGCAGCCTGATGTGAGCCATGACCACTGGCTGAGAACCTCCTTCTTTCACTACCTTCTTCTCTTTTCTTCTGCACAGTAAATTCAGCAGTGAAGGATGAAAACAGGACTTGCATTTTGAAGTTTGTTTAACCTTGCAGTGACACCTATTCCAAATGCTTTGAAACGGTTGAGAAGAATAGTTTCCGCATGGTGGGATCTGCAATTAGGCGGCACATCTGCACCAGCAGCGGCACCCCAGTATCCCTTCAACCTCTAAATGTGGCATTTTGTGGCTTGGTGTTGGTTATGGGCCAACACAAATAGTTCCCACTATATAACTGTGAGTAATTTTATGAGATGGATTTTGCATTTGGCAATTAGATGGATTTCAACTGAGAATATTTTAAGAGCGCCTTCAATTTACTCTCTAACCAGTAAGAAAAAGGACTGATCAAAGAAGTTAATTGAGATATGGGTTCTTGTATGAAATTAAAAAGTATAGGAGGAGCAACAGGTTGAATGGAGTTAAGAGACACTGAAAGATAAACAGACAATGGTGAAAGAAACTGAGGAGTGGAGGTGACAGCCTTGAGACAGAAATTTACAACCAGATCATCAGTTAACCACTCCAATCACAATGGATCAACCCATTAAATGAGCATTTCCTCTAAACAAGGTTGTGACTGATAACGGCTGCCCATCACAAGGCTGTATTGATGGCTGTTGGAACACTGTGCAAAGCCAGAGTCAGAGAAGTTCACTGTTTGTCTGTTAATTTGGCACATGGGGGCAGGAACAAAACAAATGTCCGCTCTCTCAACTTACGTGCGTCTCATTAAATGCAATCCAGTTATTTCAAGCTCAAAGACTAATGTCTTGTGCTCTTGAATTGGCATGTTTACCTTGCTCTCGTTTTTCTTGTGCTGAATAAGCACAGACTGTGACCATTAAATATATTGCTGATGGAGAGATAAGGGAAGGAACACATCAATATTAAAAAAAAAAAAAAGCTGGGATTACTGCAAGCACTGTTATGTGATAGGTTGTCCCTGGATGATGTCGTCAACAAATTCTGTGCATTTTTTGTTTCATATATTTGTACATGTAACTACAGGACATAGCGATTCTGATAACAATATCATATGATCATCAGATGAGGTACAATCATAATATATGACCTGAAGCAATTTATTCATCTCTTAGGTAAAGCAGGTGAGTTCAAACCAAACTTTAACGGGTCTTCCCTTGTTTTCTCTGGTGTCTGTAGGCTTAGGCTGTGTGTGAAAGCTTTTTGTGTTGTTACATGACTAAATCCATGTTTTTCACATATAACTGTATATACATCTATGATAGTGCTTCCTGTTAACTCTCTAAATTGAGGCAGCATAGTTTGTCCTAGCTGAGGTATTAATGAACCAAAAATGTGTATGTGGCACTGAGTTTTCCAGTGTTCAGTCATTAAACCATCTGAGTAAATCACACTACGTGCACATCACAGGTCAGAAGCAAAACCAGCAGCTCAAGGATTTTGCTTCTTTTTTTTTTTTTTTAAGTTGGAAGTTATGTCCAGATGGTAGAGAGACAGTTACTATGATGTCACCTTTGCAATGCTTTATATTTATGCAATTTCACAGTCTGGTAGCACTGGTCTACAAGTTACATACCAACAGAATAACAGTTTTGATACTTTCAGTGGTGGCTCGTCAATTGAGGGTGCTAGGGAACTGCCCCACCTGTCTCACATGAAGAGGAGGATAATAAGGAATACAATAAAAGTAATTAAATAATATAATAAAGTAATTAAATAAAATGCAATTTTAATAAATACAATTTTGCAAAAACATTACGATTAAAAAAAGGAGCTATACATGATATAGCCCATGAGCACTGTGTATAATCTGCATTCAAAGTTTTCGGTTGTTTAGTGAGTTGTAGCCGCCTGGGACCCGATGACAACAGGATCTGTGGTGACCCTAGTCTAGTAGAGCCTTTAGTTACCAAGCTCCTGTCTTATGGAATCAGCTTCCAGCTAATATTAAAGAGGCCGACACAGTCTCTA
>JAPTYQ010000005.1:53200853-53211123 GCA_029814465.1 Ostorhinchus cyanosoma
ATATGGCTTTAGAGTGAGCGTTACTAGGCCGCAAATCCAAGTCGGCATGCGCAAAAGACTTTGACGAATGTTTTCTCATAACCATAGATTTTGATCAGTGTTGCAGGATCACATTGCCACATTGTCGTAGGACGGCCACGTCACGCGCAGTTTGCATGTGTGTGTGTGTATTTGCAGTGGGAGAACAGGAGAGGGGGGGTCCATTATACCAAAGTTCTCCAAAGTAGGTCTGTGCCACTCTTGATTAGGGTTTGTTCCCAAAAGATGGTTGCAGACATGAGATAATGAGGTCCTGTGATAACGCGGGTCTCCTTTAAGTTTTTCCCATGAATCGAGACTGTCGCCAGTCCACAAAACGACACTGTGCATCGGCACCACGCTACTCACTTCTCATTTGACGAGCACAAAAGCTGATCCAGCCCAAATCCGCACTAACAAACCAGGGGCCGGGAGCAAATCATATAATGTTCAGTCTTATTCACTTCTCCACTAATTAACTGGAATCCCACCTTATTCCTAAATACAGTGACCAATTAAACTGCGATGTATGCCAAAGGTCTCTGGGGCCACACTCGGTCGCCAAAAACATTTGTGAAGGTCTGCGGCTTCACTATAGGCAATGGATCTTATTAGGTAGATGACCTCAACGAGGAAAGGTTACAGGCTTTTTCACTGCCCTCAGTTGGAAAACTAAGATGTTTCCTAATCGGATTTTAATTGGTTGGTTGGTTCATTGATGCTTGTGTCCTCTCTCTTGTGTGCGCAGCATGAATCTGGTGTTTGTGTTTCAGGGAGGATTTAAAAATAAAAATAAATAATAATAATTTTATAATAATAATAATAATAATAACGGTAATATCCAGGTAGACGCCCTGTAACCTAAAGCCTGTGATGTCAGTTGCATTTGCTAAATTACACAAAGAGATATTCTGGTAAAGGAGAAGATATCAACAAGTGATAAAAATCATTCGAGGTATTTTTAACATCCTGTGAAGAATAGAGCGGAGGACATTTTTGAATTCGTTCTTTGTGCTTTTCAAAGCGCAAAAAGTATAGAAATTATTGGATGAAAATCGTGAATGAAAGAGCATCGGCTGCATTTTCCTGCCACAGTCGCTCAGATCCAGCCTCTCTTGCTCGTTCGGGGTTACTGTAGGATCCTATATGAACCAGGTTCAGCTTACGTTCAAATGCTCCCCCTCATTACCCCCCAAAAACGTCTTTATGCAAAACATCTGTGAGAACTACAATAAATGAAAGCACCGCTCCTGACCGCATCCTATTTATTTGGATTTTGATGTGGTTTTCGTGTATTGTCTAACTTAGTAAATACGGCAACTCTCATATTTCAAATGTCACAAGTTTCTGACGACGTGCAATTTGAACATAAAAAAGCAGCAAAGGCAAACAGCTAGTGAAAAAAGGGACGGAAGGAGGAAAAAGTGACTCTGGAAATGTCTAACTTAAGTCATATTTAACTCATAATAGATGGAAAGATAGACATAGGTTTGGATTCATTCTGTGAGCTCTGTGCAGACAATAACATATTACGATGAAAGGTAAGCCATCACTTTTCATTTCACGGGCTTTACCTGTGCTATTGGCACATATTTAAATTAATGCGCATCAAGTCAGATGTTTACGCACAGCATCTGCGGCAACATTATGCAACACAAAGTCATGAATTAATCCCATGTCTTTTATGAAAATATGTCAGAGCATGTTTTTGAAGCTTCAGAATGAGCCCAAAAATAAAGAAAAAATAATTATACTATAAAAAAGATGTATTATTTTTGACAAAAAAGGACAAATGAATAACTCTGGGCTACATTCTACATATCTCTGAATCATCATCAAACATCATATGTTACAGATTTTTTTTTTTTTCATTCACTAAAATAATATTTATTGAATAAACAAGTTGTCCTGTTTCTTCTAACTACTTCATCCCGGACTCCGTGCTTACAAGAGCTTGGTTATAGCCCCAAACAGATGATGGACGGATGGAACCCTTGCGCACACGCAGGAGAAGCATGTGGGAGAATCAATTGACCGTACTCAACTTTGCCGCCGCCTGAACTTCACCGCATACACTTCGAATTGTTGTTCTCGCTACTGACAAAACCGTTAATTCACCCAGAAACGGGAGGTCAAGTTTCAGCAGGAGCAGGAAAAAAAGTAGCCAACAACTTACAGAAAAGATTTGTGTCAAACCGCAAAGGAGTGGCTTTTACGCACGGAGTGGACCAGGTGAAACGACTTGTTGAAGCGCGTTTAACACCTGTTGATTTTATTTATCAGGGTAGATAAAAAGAACAAACAAAATAACATTTCCCTAGATTTTCGCTGCTAAATTGAGCGACTATACAATATGGAAATTTGGAATTTTGTCATAAATGAATAATGTCGTAATATTATTTCAAGATGGATGCCTAAGTTTACTCAGAAATGTTGATATACTACAGAAACTATTTACTACAGAAGACAAGCATAAATGAGGAGCAAGACAGGAAAGTAATATGATTAATAAAGTCATATATGTTGCACAATACTCTGAGGAAACAGAGATCCATATATTCCAAACTAAATTTTTGTAAAAAAAAAAAAAAAAAAAAAGAAAGAAAGAAAGAAATCCCACTAAAATCAGTGCTATTAGAATTGAACAACAACTAATGGAGCAAAAAATACAATCCTACTTATAGTGAAATAAGTGTTTGTAGTAAAATCCACAGTGAAAAGGGTGGATTATGGGCTCAGGCCTGCACACAGCACCTGCAGGGAGTGGCTGGAGAATCCTCTCCAAAATAACACAGAGAACTTCTCCCAGCAGGTCCACAACAAGGTTTAACAGGAAAAATGACTAGACCACCTGAGGCACTGAAGCCCCAGCTTTACCTCCAGGGGGAACTGACACCTAAGTGAGTTTTTACAAGGTCATTTAGAGAAGGGGTATACTGCTGTTTATGTAACATAACTGTGCTGCAAAATTCCTTTAACTGCATTTAGAAAGCTGTCTGTGAGCCACAGTCACACATATGATGTGGTAAATCTGTGAGCATGAGCATGATGCCTGAAACCTCCTTATTTCCTATTGCATGTCTTCCACAGCACTTACTGTGAATTTACTTTAAAGATTGCTATTGCACTTGATCCATTTACCTCAATCACCATCTAAGTAACAAAATGTCTGATTGTGGGGCAGAAAGACATAAAAGACGTGTATTCAACCATCCCATCAGTGGAAATCAGTGCTGGTTTCCTTTACCCAGCCTTTCAGACTGCATGGCACTTGCTTTTCCGCCTATGGTTTTCCATTTCAAAGCCTTCTGTCTCCATGTAAATACCAAAACACAGTAATCCAATCTGACCCCACTGCAAATTTTCCAGAAACTATTGGGGGGTAGTGGGGTTGACATGAGCCACACACTTATCCCACTTAACCTCTAGAGAGAAGCCACCCTAACCCCTTAGCCTGGGATTCTCTCATGAAGGAATGCACTGCCTTACCACTCTCTTAAAAGCACCAGGTCTTGGGTTTGGACTCCAATGGAAAACGTTCAAACACTGGGAGACCGTAAAGTCAAAGCAGCACGGAGCTGATGTCAATATTGGGAAAGCTAAATGGACAGCAGATACCCACATGAGGGCACCTCCCTGCCCACTGTGCACTGTAAGCCTAAATACTTCTGATTTAAACCCAAAACAATCTCTAACAGTTTCCTCTAGTGAACACAGGGGAAGAGGAACATACTGTGCTAACTTGATGACAAATAACCCCAGGATTTCTCTGCTTCCCATTTACTGTTGTTTGCATTTTCAGCATGCAAAACTGGTTTTCAGTAAAATTCTCAGAACATATATAAAAGGGGAAAGATGCTTATCTCCAGACTGGTGAGTGATGGCATGTTGAGGACTTTTGACACATGGTCCACATCTGAAGCATTTACCACAAACATCTTGTAGCTACAGAGAAAGCCTGACAGGACGTTTATGGAGTTGAGCAGACAAATCTCCCTACGTTATACTCTACAGGTGTTGCATGCCACTGAACTGGTTCGGTCCAATAGTTGTTAATACAATGCACCTTTAAAAGGCAGCTGTTTAACCTTTATTCTATGGCGACAGGCGATAATGAGCATAGCTTGTTTTATGTGAACTATAAAGCAAGTGTTTAGTGGGCTTCTGGCCAAACAATACTATAGGAACATATGCTAAAATTAATAAACATAATCAAATCTTCCATTCAGGACTCAACTGATTTTTTTAACATGTCACTGCATGTTATCTCAATATTTAGCGTAGAATCATATAAAATCATACTTTAAGCTCAGCCTGAGGGGAATTTTATGGTCAGTTCATAACTGTAACAAAGATCACCTATCAGTGATTCACAATGTATATTTCCACTTAATACTATTCTGTAATTAATGTGCTTTCACTCTTTAGGATTAGGTTTATGACAGCACATATAGGCCAAAATGAATGTGACTGACTATTTTAAAGGACACATTTTCTAGTTTATGTGGCTGAAAGGCAAATTCAACCAGATCATTTTGATTAAATATGCTCAACTGAAACCTTAACCCTGGTGGATGTGAACACCTTACATTTAGGTGAGGAATAAAGTACCGCTCGATTTCACTGAATCCTAAGAACAGATCAGTGTTCAATTTTTTTCTACATTTCAGATCTGTCAGCTGTTTAGACATGGAATAAAAACAGAGCATTCAAGCATCAGGGTGGCTCTATTTAGATAATGACCCCAAGTTTAAATGTACCTTCTTTTTTTTCTTCCATTCAGCTGCGTCTTTGACTATGTAGTAATAAGTTATGACCTTGTGTCACTGTTGACAGACAACTCTAACCAAGGGAACAAATCTCTCCCTCCTGCACACAATCATTTTCCTTGTCAATCTGTAGTCAATGCAGCGTCATCAATGAACACATCCCCTAATTAACTAAAATTGTTCTGCATCAATACCTATAACTGGCCTCTGCAGGAATTGATGAGAGCAAGGGTTGACTTAACTAAAAACGCTTGACAGGCACAATTCATCAACAGGTAAGAGTTTATCATTTCACCGGCTAATTGACTAAAACACGTCTGTGATTCTGGAAAGTGTACTTTACTATCAGTGGCTTTTTTTGGTGTAATATGGCATCAATAGATCAATGCTACCTCTACCTAAATCTTGGTGGTAAATGGTTTCCTTTTAGAAAGTCATTACACTGTCAATTGAACATGTCCCCCTGCACTTTGTGCTGGGATGTCATAATTAGGTTTGGAGTGAGTCTAGTAGTTGAATATACTAATCTTGTGAGGTTTCCTTTCCCTATCATGTCATGTTAGGGCTGATGACTCTCACTAGACAATCTCCTCCATTCAGGAGTGGTGCCACCAAGTCTGTCCATGCTTATCATTAACAATCTGCAAATAAACAGGACAGCATACATTACATCACTTGCAGCTCAGTGATCAATTCCAGGAATGTCTTTGAAGCTTTGCTTAATGAACCCAAACAGTATGGCTGTTGTGTGTAGTCAGGTCATGGAGGTTTCATAACCCATGACCTTAGTGCAGTTTTTCATGATTGATAATACTGAGAGGTGAAAAAGACTGAAAAATCATAATCATATTTCATAAAACACATCCAAAGTAATCATAAGAAAATTCATGAATGAATGAATCAATTAATTAATTTTAAAAATGTTTGAAAGAAGTTGCTTGTCCACCGAAAACTTGTTGTTGATGCTGGTATGGATCAAGCAGAATTAAAACATAAAGCATATCCCCCATACTGACAGAAATCACCCACCCACATGGAGTGAGAAATTTTAGAGCCTGTCCAGTCGAATATACTGCCCCTTTTGATTTTGATATGCATGATCTCTGTAGATGGATAAAAGGGAAGCGCTGACAAAGTTAGCTTCATCAATCAGTTGTGTCAGCCCAGACCTTTTTATAGCCTTGCTGAGTCCCAGAGAGCCCTAACCCTGTAAAAGTTTATATAGTGTATTGACCATTCTCTGACTTGCTTAGCTAATGAAGCCAGCTTAGGACGCTGCAGAGACTGAGAGGCTGCTGCCATGTCAACACTGCTTCCTATTTGATGACACCTTCCACTAAATTGAAATGTGCTGCTAATGGGGGTGCCTGTTTAAAGAAGAAGAAGCCAGCAATTGACACAGGCCTGACCTCAGTGGAAGGCCTCACCATGGGCTGGTAGAAGCAACATATTCCCAGGGAAGCACTGGCTGGAGCAACTGGATCTATGTCAAGATATTCATTTAGCCGACTCTGGAAAATCAATAACACAAAACACATAAGCCGACTATCCTTGTGTATCTCCCTCGGGGTGTATACAATACACACAGTCAGACCACTCCACTTTACACATATGCATATATACTTGCTGAAAGGGTTGTCTCCTCATCCAGGCACGATGAGGAGGGCGCTGTGACATGTATAAATCATATCATACTAGACAACAAGTGAGCTACAATGAACAGCCAGCGCCACAAAGCCTGTGGTTTCTCACTTCTTCCACACTCAAAGATGAATTAACTCAGTTGAAGTTCACGGTTTCAGTTGCTCACAAAAAGCAGGATGAGCCTCAGGGCGCTTAACTTTGGGAGATCTAAGCTACGCAAACAATACCTGACACAGGCGTCCATAAAATAGCTACGGCTTACAACGGCAACAAGTACATGCACATTACTCAAAGAATTTCCAACATCGGGATTTCTGTCAATTTACGCACAGGCACTTCTAATTACATCGCATATACTGCAGCATTAATATTGGGCAAGTGATGCAAAACATCTGCTCCATTTTTGCAGAAACTACTCATCGTGGTCTCTTAAGGACTTTGAGAGCTACTATCTCTCTAGTCTCCGTTTGGATCCACGCAGACAGACAATTGACAAAGAATTGATGGTCAATGTTTGTCCAAGGTGGCTGACAGGGCCAGCGCTCTTTAGTTTACTTGTGAATTTGCGGTTGAATAGCGTTTTAAAGAGCACTGTGCTGTGTATAGGTAACTTCTTTAGGCCCTTTACAATAAAAGCAGCATCCAACAGGTAAAATACATTTTATCTCAAACCATTTTTAATACTGAGTTTATTGGTATTTATTTAAAAACTAAAAAAAAAAGCAACTATATATACCACTTACAAAATAAGTGACAAATTTAGAAAGCCTGGAAAATGTTGCATATATAAGAAAACGAACTATAAAATAAGTATTTCTTTTTTCATAAAGCCGAACACATCTGCTCATTACGAATAAAAGATGAGACTTGCATGATGATCACAAATACTGCGACTCAAACTGGAGTGTTTTCCCGGAAAGTAGCTATAGCTCGACCTACTATATTTAACTACAGCATTGATTGGAAGCCTGTGACTGAAAATATCTACAGACGATTTGATATATTTTATTTAAGGTGAGGGCTGTACACAAGTAATAGTGATTGTACTTTTCACGATTCACCATCTACTTTTTGTGCAGAAACGTGGGCTTGACTATTACTCAGAAAGTGTTACGATTCGCTCAAAGATTTTTAACAATTTAAAATGCTCTGTCCTACATATGTGAGAACATAACACACACAACTCAGATGCAAATTATAGGGAGAGAATACAGCCATTTGGAATATTCGTAAATATCTGAGAAGAAACGCGTCTGTTAATATTACATATATTTACGAAGAACAGATCAGAGAATAAATAATAAACGTTTGCCTCAGCGGCATCATAACAGTCTTATATTAACCTGACATTGACTTGACATGGAGCGCCTCATCCCGTCAGCCGCTCATATTTTCCAGGGCTGTGATTTCAGAGGATGTTACAGGACATGTTGGCTCCTCCGCAGCTTTTCGGCGCTTCTTTAAACTCTGCAAATCTATTTAAACTCAATACATGTTTGTTCATGAAAGCAAACAGTACGAAGCTGTGTATGAGCGGCCAATATTTCTGTTAAGCGTGATCAAGAGGAGAGGAATGCGGCAGCACTGTGGGATAGAGAGGAAACGAAAGAAGCAGGCGCACACTTCACTTCATGTCGCCGGCTGAGGGAGCCGCTCCCCCGGCTGGGCTGGCTCCCACACACCGGCCGATAGCGCAACTTCTGTAACGATGTTGACATATTCACACAACACTGACCGAGCCAGGGTGGTGTTTCACTGCAAAGCCCTTTTGAGTTTCCAAACACCTTTTTATAAGTCTGAAGTCTGTCCCCTCCACCCGACCTGTTAAAACCACGCCTACGCAGCCACACAATTGGTCCGAAAGCGTCAAAGAGCCAATCAAACGTAGCGCTGCTGCTCGTAACATGCAACACATCCATACAGTATGAAGCCCTATGGGCCACAGAGGCGCTAGGAAAATCACGGAGCTGGGACCTTACCACCTCTCTCTCTCTGGCCGTCAGCGGACTCCTTTCTCTGCACACGTCTTTCTCTGAAATGTGTGTGCGCGCGAAAAAGAGAGGAGGAATAAAGTGTGTGTGCGTGTGTGTGTGTGTGTGTAAAGGCAGGGGATTATTCGGCGCTATCGAAATATTTCAACACGTCGCCCTCGCTGCAGGACTGAAGCCAATAAGAAGGAACGCATTTTAACAGGAATGCCGATATTGTAAACAGCAACAGAAGAGAAAGAATGCGCTGCAGTCTGTTAAGTGACTCACCCAACTTGGTTTAATTCGGCTAATGTCCGCAAACCAGCGACAAGCACCAAGGTGTCCGATGCGCGTCAGCTCCTGAAGAAAATCGGTCTCGCAACACTCCCGAAGATTAATGGAGAACATTTTTATATTTGTCTTTGCAGACTTTTGATACACATTTAGCTAAGGACACTAGAGATTTTCCACTAACTTGTGAAAAATACGTGGATAATTTCTGCAGAGTTTGAGGAATTTCCCGAGCTTTCCTACTTTTCAGTTGTATTTTTTTTTTTATCCTTTTGTTTTTTCTTGATTAACTGTTTTTCAACACAGGCTTCGCTGCTCTAGAAATATTCTGTCAAATCGATACCGTCGTCTACATTTGTTGCCTGCACTTGGATGAACTTCCTGATGAGAGATCCAGTCATACAAGGATCAAATATGGCATATCATCCGTTTATACCTCACCGGGGTCCGGAATTTGCCATGAGTGCAATGCTGGGTCACCAGCCTCCTTTCTTTCCGGCCCTGGCTCTTCCTCCCAGCGGCTCCTTGTCTCTGCCGGGCGCCCTCGGAAAACCGATTATGGACCAACTGATGGGAGCCGCGGAGACCGGCCTCCACTTCTCGTCCCTGGGACACCAGGCGGCAGCCGCCCACCTCAGGCCCCTCAAGACCCTGGAGCCTGAGGAGGAGGTGGAAGATGACCCCAAGGTGCATCTGGAAGCCAAGGAGCTTTGGGAACTCTTCCACAAGAGGGGCACTGAGATGGTGATCACTAAATCCGGAAGGTGAAATTACCTTTGTGTGTGTATGTGTGCGAGTGTGTGTATAGGCCTACTAACATTTAAAGGCAGACATGTAAAAGTTTGCGATGCGCATTGAAAACGAATTCATGCTTTTATTGACTTTTATTTAAGCACTTTATTATTTACTTTATTTATATTTATGCATATTGATTTTAATTCTTATTAAATAATATACACCGATCTAAAGGAGGTCAAATTAAAAGTCTCATTAGTCAAATTTGTTTAATCTAAGGCTGTATAAATGTCCTATAAATCTCCCCAGTATTGCACAAAAATATGGTCTCACTACAAAATGCATGACACATTTATTTTGACAAATATTTAAAGAGATCGAGAGTAAGGCTGAGAGTTCTCCGAGTTCATCCAGCTTTATGCAAAGTTGCGGTAAACTAAGCATGTTGGGTTGCAGATCCATTATAGGTTATTAAATTAAGCAACTACTTTTATATCAGGCCGTTAAAGGACCATAATACAGACATCTATCTGTTACTGCTGAATTATCAGTATTATTAGTAGGCTGTGGCTTCAGTCTGCTTTCAAATGTAAGGACATATAGTTATACCATCCCTCAACATAAATCTGGCTGTGTTGAGCGTGGACTAAATTATTTTTGCATCATGCAGTGACTGCAAAGATGGCTGTTGTGTTGGTGTGCAGGCCTTTTCCCCTGCCATTAAAAATCAGAACACCGTTTTAACAGAAGTTACCTTAAGATTCATAATAAGGAAGAGAGGATGCGAGTGGAGCTAATTCACAGCAACTTTACAATCAGATACTTTTCACCGTATGTATGTAT
>JAPTYQ010000005.1:53248804-53260689 GCA_029814465.1 Ostorhinchus cyanosoma
TATCTATCTATCTATCTATCTATCTATCTATCTATCTATCTATCTATCTATCTATCTATCTATCTATCTACATATAAAATGTATGGCGCGTGAATTAAATCTTGATCAAAACCTCCAGCGGAGATTATGGTGTTTTGTTTTTCCTGTTTGTTTTTTGCTATTTGTTTTTTTTTTTTTTGTTTGTTTTTTTTTTATTTTGTTTTTATTTGGGGCGTTGTTTACTTTTTCTCCTTTTTGCTCACTATTTTAATGCACTCGAAAAACAAGACCAAGACACCAGCGTTATAGCTTTGCCAAAGATCTGCAAACCCCACCTTTTATTTGTTGATTCAGTAACAGAGAAGTAGAATGAGTGGGAGATGTTTCCAAAACGTCACAAACAGTAAAATGTCTAAAAATCTGAGTTGATCAGTGGAGAGTGTGAGTGCAGGCCTCTGCGCAGGGTAAAACGACGCGTAAACATGTCAGCTTTGGTCAGTCACTGTCCTAACTTCATATCCAATATTTGGCTGATGCGCTGGAGGAAAAAGGCCTATCCAATTTGTGTTTCTGTTCTCTTTCTTTTTTCCTTCAACACATCAAACATTTACTCCAGAAACACAAACAGAAAACTTATTTTGCGATTAGTAAAAAGGAAGCAACTTGAATTTTTGGTTAAAAAAATATGTATCTATTTTGCAGTGCATGCGCTCTGCACTAGTTCTGTATTTTTTTTTTCAGGTGTTGACGAGGTAAAAATACCGTTTGAGATTCAATCTATTTTAAGTGTTGTAGTGGGTCGGGGTCTGTATCTTTAGCATCTGCAGCCACAGGCCAAAACATAGCCTTCGCTGTCTGCCGCAGGTAGGCCTACTGGTGTCCAGTGGTTTTCATCAGCTCAGGGACCAGAGGTATTTCCTTTTTAAAATCATTATTATTTGAGCACTCTACTATCACGTGGTGCAGACAAGTAATGAGGAGTTCATTCATGAAATTCACAGAGATTTCTCCCATTGATCACGTCAATCGCTGAAACACTTCTAGGAATGAACGTCATTTTTGCTCTTACAAATGTAAACGGGGACACATTATAGTTGATGGCGCGCCTGTCAAACACAGATTGGATGTCAAGACGGCGAAAGATGATTGTAAAATCTCTGGAAGCTGTAACTTTGCACATGAAAATGTTGTGCGTGACAGCGTACGAAACCCCATATAGTCCAGTGACTCCAAGGCTTATGGAGATGTTCACGAAAGTGGAAAAATCAAAAGAACTGGGGTGGGGACCTGGAAGGAATTATTATTTAGTGTACAAACCAATGCAGTTCCTGAGCAGGCTACAGCCCCCCCACTCTCCCCTCCACACAAACTGCCACTACCCCGTAACCCCCACCCTCACTTGGCTTCCGCTTCGCACGGTTGGTCATTGATGCGTAGTCGAGGGCTGGCGAGAGGGAGCGCGCAGGAGACAGAGTGAGACGGAGACGTAGTATTGACAAGGCAGAGTCTGGAGGAGAGAGAGGAGGGAAGGAAGGGAAGGAGGTGACTGACCTGCTCCTGTGGGACTCGGCTACAGTTTACCGCTAGGTGCCATCAACAGTTTCCAGTCTCACAAAACGCTCTTTTAGCTGTAAAATCCGCGATAAAGCACCACGGAGCGCGCTGTGACTGTCACCGATAATCGCCAGGAAATCCACGGTCTGTAGAAACCTGGACTTCAAGTGAAGATCGTGAAGGTCCTAAAAGGAAAAAAAGCAAGGATTCGAGGAAATACTGGGTACCTTCTTCACGCACACGTCTGGATTATTTGATTTGGGACGGGGCTTTGGACATTTTACGCACTGTAGCCGACACTGCGACGTGACTGGCTTTATTCTCTGGGTAAGCTATTTCGATTCGGTTATATGTAAATTTCTTACCTATACTATTGTAGGACCCTCCACTCACTGTGTCCAGTTCCCTTGAAATAATGTCAGTGTGCCAGGAATTGTCTGTTTTCGGAGGGGCTGAATCCTGGCTCGATTTGATTCTGGACAAAAACATATTAACACATTTCAATAAAACTCAAACTCCTCTGTTTTGCACGAATAGAACTTTGTGCTTCCAAAAAGCGATGGGGTCTAACTCCATCCTACATAAGTCACACTCCCAATGTGTAATGTCAACAATTCGGATATAAAAAAAAGAACCAGTGGCATCGTGATAAAAGTTACCAAAATATTTACAGCCTACTATGAACTTCAGCGGCTTCAGTAGCTCTTACTGTACAAACTTTACACTTGAAATAAGCATCACATGTTTGTTCTTCCAAAGAGGCGGTTTGGTCCCTATGAGGTTTGACTTTCCATGTGTGTTGGGTCTATAGGTTATTTATTCTCGGAGGTGTTTAATAATGTTTATGGGATCCTCCAGATCCGCATCGCTGACACTTCTGTTTGGCTCTTGCAGTTTGGGGGAGAATTTTCGGATCTCTGGTCATGGCGGACCAAGAGGAGACTTTTAGCCTCCAAAACTCTCCCGGTGGTGGCGGTGGTGGCTCGGATTCAAGAGATTTGCAGAACGATAATAAATCAGAGAAACAGAATGGGACATCGAGTAAATCCCCGTCATCGCAGACAACTTATATTCAGCAGGTCAGTGTGTGTCAGTGTGTTCAGGCCTCAGCGCTTCAGCCTTCAGGTCATTTTATAGTTTAGTCTGTAACCTGAAAGTCACTCGCTCCAAGTGTCTTTAAGAAGGAGTCACTGCATGTTCTATAAAATCTTTTCAATTCTCCCTTTTTTTCTTTTAGACTCGATTTATCCAATAAATACATCTCTTGTAGCTTCTATCTGCATTACACTCTCTTTGATATGAGCGCGGACACATCCCAGTAATCAGACTACCTGTGTCTTATTATGAATTGCTTGTAGTTTATTAAATGTACATGTGTAAAAGGCCCATGTCTGTCGGACTGACTCCAACCCAGTTTGAGAGAGGTTACATAAGTGCTTCACTGTCAACAGGACTGTTTATACATGCAAGTTTAATGCGCAAAACGCCCAACTCCATAAATTACTTGGCATAATTTAAGAAAACTGGGATTTTAAAGATGAATATTTGGTTGCTAAAAATATAAAAATAGAGACCAAATGAGACCAAAACCAGAGTAAAGCGTCGAAACCATGATATCTCTGTGTAAATTATCGCTGTAGAGAAACTGTAATATTTCCTTTTTCAGGGAATGGAAGGAATAAAAGTCTACCTGCACGAGAGGGAACTGTGGATGAAGTTCCACGAGGTGGGAACAGAGATGATCATAACTAAAGCCGGGAGGTAAGAGAACTCATTTTTCATTTCTGTTTTTCTTCTGGCAGTTTTTTTTTTTGCATTGACATTTTACATACGCATTTGACAAAATCCAAAATATCTCCTATGGATGTGAGCGGAGCCTAAATGTATTTTTTATCCTAGGTTTTGGGAAATACAATAGTATCAACAGCACACACGAACCGTCCTCTGGCTCAAAGTACTGTTTGTATCGACACGTATCCACACATTTTTAGATTATCCACTGTGTGTTACTGTAGAACTTTTCTGCGTGAAACCGTTTTGCTGTAGCGTGTCTTTCGTTTTGCCAGGAGGAGTTTTCCTCCTGGCAAAACAGCGCAAATCGGCGCACAGTTCGCGTAGCGTCTGCTCTACACTCGCCTCTTTGATCTATAACAGACATATATAATTTATTATTGGATGCAGCTACATTTCAGTGTGCTCTCAGGCAGTTGTTTTCTCACAGCTGCGCAAAGTCTTCATTAAATCCCCGTCAGTCATTTCACTCCTGTGTGTTTGACGTCAAATGATACTGTACTGCATCCCTCCTCCTTTTGACCCACGAAGCTACTTAACTGACATTGTGTGTTTTCCTGCAGCACTGACAGCTACAAAATATCTGAAGAATGTGTTCAGCAAAAATCTGCTCCATAGCAGGGTATATGAGGAAAAAAAGTTAGCTAGCCAGTTATGTAAAAAAATTAAAAAATAAATAAAAAATGTTGAAACCTGTCAGACTAAATGTATTATTTTTATTATTATTTTTATTATCATCCACACATTAACTGGGTTTCATTTAATTTAGTTTGCAAAATAGACTTTTCCAGCTACTAATGTGCACATGTGGGTAACTTGTTATGGAAGGTGCTACTATACATTAACCTACAAAACCCAGAACTATTTTTTGTGGTGGCTTCCAAATTAATTTCTCTCTACATTAAACCATTACCAAATGATTTATCACTATATCACTGAATAGTGTAATATTATCCTTTGCATTTTTTCTGTGAAAGTCTGGTATTTTCCTATAATTTATTGATCATGTCAAGTTCATTAAAGTTTCGTAAATTCAAATATAATTTTATCAAAACAGAGAAAACTGGAAAAAATGTGACTTTTTTTGGGCAAAATATATCATTAATTCTACATGATAATCAGTGTCTATAACCACTAACATTTATCAAACTATGTGAGTTTTATTGTTGAGCCAAAGCTGCAGAAGATGGTGTTTCCTTGTACGCTACAGAAACTAGATGCATCCGAAAAAGAAATCGGATGCTGTTGAAAAATTGAAAAACAATATTTTATCTGAACGATTTGACTGTACAGGATTCGTAGCTCAACCGGTATTTTAGATCAGTTTTTGAGTCTTTGAGGGTTTATGAAATTGTTTTTGTCTTGTTCTAGAAAACAAAAAAAAACCTCTTCATTAAAACGAAATGTATATGTTCTATGTCGCGAAAAAAATATTTGGCCCTCGTGCTCACAGTGGTTTTTATGCCATAGTTCGTGATGGAAGCATATTGTCACTAAACGTTTGCAAATGGACAAATTTAGATGTTATATAATCAGTGTGTACCCTGAGTGATTTTCCCCTTTTTCTACAGGACAGAAAAAAATATTAAAACACTTGACAGACTATTTTTTTGAATATTCTTTCCACGGTTTGACAGACGTGGCGCCATGTAAACCCTGTTTTGTCTTTTTACAGGCGAATGTTCCCCAGCTTTAAAGTTAAGGTCACGGGACTAAACCCTAAAACTAAATATATCCTTCTCATGGATGTGGTGCCTGCAGACGATCATCGATACAAATTCGCCGACAACAAATGGTATGTAAACTGTGCATCACCGAAACACACTGGTACGGGCCTGTACCTTACAGTGCATGTCTTTAACTTTACGCGCAGGACATTTCTTCATAATAGGGTCATTGTTTGGGGGTCGCAGCCGCCCCTCTGTGGAGTTCACTCCAACAGGAAATTTTGTATTCTTGTCCTGATGGAGGAGAATCGGAAGTGAGCATATTCATTCCCCGAGAATTATGAACTGCGTATTTTCTAATGGTTGCCAAGAAATGGAGTCAGCAGGGAAAAACGTTTCTGGCGGAGCTGACTTTTTGGTGTTGAATGAATGCTGGTGACTTTTCCTATAGCTCTCTGACTATATAAACATTCATGTACCAGCCTGTTTACCAGCTGTATGTGCAGTGGAACAAGGCTCTCCCTCAGTCCAGGGTGTAAACATCATGGCCATTTGTTTACCCTTATGTCCGTCTATCTAACCTTGGTCGGGAATGCCTTGTTGGGGTCACGGCTTTGCATTGCAAGGCTACATTAAAGAGGATGATCACATGCCGACACAGCCGATAATGATCTGTCCCGAGCATGTTCTGGAACTATTTTTTGTCTTGTTATAATACTGAAGGAAAACAATGTATAACAGCTCAAAACTTGGGAATAATTAAGACATAGTCTTAAAATTTTTCATTAAGTCATAAAAATAAAACATCCATCATGATCAAATTCTATTATATATCGTGATATTTTCAATTCACCAGTTAGCAACTCAGATTATATAGAACCGTAACAATTATCATTTTTTAAATCATATTTTTTGTCGTTAGTGTTTATTTGGTTTACAAAATGTTTCACTGTTCTGATGTTTCTTTTCATTTCACATATTCATATTTTGGTACTGAAATAAAAAAATAGATTTTTCACCTGTTGATTGTTCAACCTTTGGATTACCATTTTTTTTTAAAAATCACATATATCCATAATAACTGGGTTTTTCTTTTTTGCTTGATCGGCTTTTACTTAGGAGCAAAATCTGTCCTTAAAGTTAAAAGTTTATTGTAACACTTATCAGTAAATTACATGAAAATGTTTATTAGCATTTTTTCTTTTCTTTTCTTTTCTTTTCTTTTCTTTTCTTTTCTTTTCTTTTCTTTTCTTTTCTTTTTGCATTATGCACACTTATAAATACTAAATCCTCTGCACTGTATTTAGTACCAGACGTATTCTTTAGAATGGAATTTTCAGGTTTGCCTCGTTTTAATACTGATAAATTTCCCTTTTACTAGATGATTCGCAAGCGTAATTCCAATACGCACATGAATTAAAGAGCAGCCTGCTCATAATCCACATCCTAACAGATCTATTCCTGCACTGTTGAGTCAAAGTCTGAGTATGAGTTTTGAGAGTGTGACATGTGCTGTTGCGCTCTCCCTCAGGTCCGTAACCGGGAAGGCAGAGCCCGCCATGCCTGGGAGGCTGTACGTGCACCCGGACTCCCCCGCCACGGGGGCGCATTGGATGAGGCAGCTCGTCTCCTTCCAGAAGTTGAAGCTGACCAACAACCACCTGGATCCATTCGGACACGTAGGTGCCTACAGGCTTATTATCTCTATTCATGTTTGATCTCACGTCTGTAGCTCTGTCAATAAATGTACAGTTTTGAATGAATGTACAGTTTTGTGTCTGCGCTGAAAACGGTCTGATAAATGTCGTGGTCACTCGGATTGTATGGTGTTCCATTGAGTTCCAGTCTGTCTATACTCTTAAGTTTAGTTTTTTCCCCTGTGCAAACCAGTTCATATTCATTTAAATCGTCAAAAATAAGTTGAATACAATTAGTCAAGTTTCACATAATCTGAAAAATTCTTATACTTAATATTCGTATTATATTTTAGCCCTACTTTTGTGTTGACTCCCAACTTTTTAATCAAAATCTAATCTTTAAGTGATTTATCACCATTTAATAAATATATTACTCTATATTTTGCTTTTTCAGTGAAATTCTGTTATTTTTAAAAATATTTAATTCAGTTATCATGTAGAAGCATATCATAAAAGTTTTTATGAACATCTACATGATCACTGAATAAACTGAATTTACTCTGAGCTTTAATTAAAAGCTCAGAGTTAATTCAAAGGTTATTACACCAAAACAGAGAAAACTGAGGAAAAATAACTTTTAAAGCAAAATGTCCCTAACTAAACATGAAAATAAGCATCTACATCTACTGTTATTTGCCAAACTACATTAGTTTCATTAATGAATCAATATTGTGGAAGATTACAGTGTTTACACGTTCACTAAGCAGCCTCTGAATGTTCAAATATTCGATTACCATGATGACAAACGGCATTTTACACCGATTATTCCAAGTTATTAAACATTTTAGATCAGTAGATGCTTTTGGTCACTGGTAGTTGTTAGGATTTTAATGCATAAAAAGTCATAATTTTCCAAGTGATCCGTATATTATTACCTTGTTTTTCCGCTCTTATTTCAAGTTTTCAACAATTTTTTTTTTTTTTAATCTCTGGGGTTTGATTTTTTTCTATAGTTTCTTCCTGGAAACAGTACTGTCCTCTGTGCAGTGCATATGATTTCAGGTTAAAAGATCAAAATTTAGTGTATATCTATATAGGCTGTTCTTTGGTAATAGGTTTCATTGTGCTAGGAAGAAAGTTAAAGTTTCAAATGTTTGATCAACATAAAAAGTAGAAAAACTATGTATTTCCTTTACTCTAAACTTTGTGTGTGTGTGTGTGGGGGGGGGGGGGCAGTAAAAACGCTGATGCTAAACATTTTTGTTTCTATTTCTTAGATAAATGTTTAAGTCCTGGAGCAATCCAAGACATCACTGTAAAGTCTTGACTTCATGCAATGACACAAAAATGAACATCTACACAGTAGCAGTTGTATATTTTGCTCTATTTTAAGGCTAAGTCTGTAAGTTTCATCAAGGAAAAATGTGAAACATAATCGAATAATGTTCTGATTATCTGTTACAGAACATGCAATTTGGAAGGTTAAAAACATTTTACTTTTGAACAAAAAATTATCCAAAGTTGCTATTTCTAGTTTCTATTTATCCTAACATCGCTCCCAGTAAAAGTAGAATAACTACGTGTCCTGGAAACTGTCCTACTTTGGCCCAGGTTTATTATAGCACTCCCTGGATGCATTAAAGTCTCAGACCTCCAGGAAGTCAGCTTGTATAAGTCGAGGGAAGCAGTTGGACACTTTTTAGCAAATAGGAAAGAGGCAATTGCACCCCACCTTCTACACACAGCAAGACTCTGTATGGTACCCATTTCCAAACTTTTAATTCCTCATTATTCTGAATTCACTATCTGGCTCCAGATTTTTTCTTTTGTTTGTTTGTTTCTTTTTTGATAGCTTTTGTAGACCCAAAACAGATCGAAAACACAAACATCACTTACTTCATTACCATGTTTCCTACATATGGGCCTGTTTTTCATAAAGTTTGACTCAATGGCCATGCTGAGGCCAAATTAGATATGTTGCTGTTGAAATGATGTACTGTAGTTGCTTGTAATGTGCCTAATCTTTAAAGAGAAAACAATTGTGACTGAAAAGGCCCTTCAATCGCTGATACTGTCACATAGTGAAGACTCACAGTCATGTGTCAATCATATGAAAGTGAATGCAACATGCTCATTTTAGTCAGATACTTAAGTGTTGTTCACTGGCTGTAGGTATGTTTTTATGATTCTGTCCAAACCATGACCAACTGCTTTCAGCCATTCAGTCACAAAACACAAGCCACTCTGTGTTCACATGGCACCAGATTGTTTTTGCAATCGCTTTGCCCAAGCCCAGCTGGCAAAATGAAACCGGAGATGAACTGGAGCATGAGCAATGTTAGCTTAATGTGCATTTCTTTATTTAAAAAATTTTTTTTTGGTTGCAGTGGTTCCTGGCTCCTCTTCTTGTCCAGGGAGACAGGACAATGAGATTCATAAATGAACTGCTGGTGGCTATCCAGAAATACACTCCCCATCAGTTTTGTTGGTCCAGCTGGTTGAAATATCTTGAAGATGATTTTTAATTACTAGCAGTTAAGACACGAGACCATAACATATTCCTGGAGGTAGGCTGTACTGTTTCAGGACAGGGACTGAAGCTGCTGTTTTGTTTTGTTTTTTTCTGGGGGGGTCTTTTAATTAGACTCAGCAGACCAAGCAGGGCTGAGCTTTTGCAAACTTTGGACTGTTGAGGAGTCTGAGTAGAAGAGGGATGTTTAAATCTTGTGAGGTCTCAGTGGAAGCGTTAAGTATGAAGAGCTAAATGTTTCTTTTACTTCTATGATTAGGCTGAGGCGGATCCCTGGATCTTACAACTCAACATGGGGATAATTATGACTTTGAATACTGTTGTACAATTTCCTTTGCAAACACTGACTTTTTGCATATTATTAAAAAGTCAAGAACATATGTGCTATTTGTGCAATATTTCCACTTTTTTGATAGGCTACAGTTATTATCATCTGCAGAAATTTTAATGTTGAACCTGTACTATTAAATGCATCCACTTAATAACGTCACAATACTTTCTGCATATTGATAATGTACTTAACTTGAAAATATATTTTCCTGACATTTTGTTACTTATACCCTCCATTTTAACACAAATTGCTTCTTTCTACTCCTTACACTTACAAAATAGGCTCCTTGCTTTTGTCTAATACACTCTAGACATATTATTGTTTTATTTTCCGCCATTGTTTACCCTCACAATCTCAAGACCATGAACTGATGAGACCCTAACACATAAAAAAAATATGACCCCTTGGTGTATAGAGCAGTCCATATCATGATGACAAAACAGACTGAGAGGGAGACTTTGGAGAGACTACATACAGGGAGACTGTGGAGAAAAGAATGAATGCATAAATCATGAGTTTCAGTCACTTTGCACAGGAAAAATTTGTAGCTGTGTAAAACTGCTTTGTATTAAGAATGCGTGGATTTTGGCCAGTTCTAGACTCATTACCACTTTGTTTTCATTATTATAGATAGTATCAGTCAATATGCTTTTTCCTACAGATTGTTACAGATTCAGATAAACTGAATTTATGCCCACAGGGAAATTCATTTTTCCATCAGCACAACAAAAGAAAACCAAATTAAATTAAATAAGTAATCATCAGTCCATGAGTTATTGTTGAGCATTAAAGTCTGACAGCAGTGGGTCTTCTCTAACACTCAGTCTGGCATATTATTAACTTCTTACCTAATTTGCTTGTTCCCTGCTTTTATACCATTGCACCATTTTTTCTTTGTTTTGATCTCCCATTCCAGTCCTGGCATTTTTCTCAGCGTTCTTCATCTCCCCCCTCAGTTTTCTTCCTGCACTCGTTTCCCTCTCCCTCTGTCTTCCCACACATGTTTTTAGCCAGGAAGGTGGAGTGTTAGGATCTCACTGTTTATATTCAGATGGCAGTGTGCAATGAGCAATAGATGATGGTGTACAAAGCCTGCTAATCCCGAGGCTTGGGGGAAACTCTCTGATGTGGTGGAACTTGAAAGCAAAGGGCAGCAGCTCAAAACCCAGAGTGATCCCTCACTATCATTAAATACTATCATCCAGAGGCTGGGAGATACAGGCACAGAGGCCGGGCAGCGGCGGGGCTGGGGGAAGACGAGACATGTGCTGGGGCCCCTGGTGGGTGGTCTCCAGCAACACCCTCTACATACACAACCCCCCCCCCCCTTTGCTAACACACATACTGGACCTTGGGAACCCACAGAATAAAATATGTCAATATATTTGTATGCAAGTCAGTGGCAGACATTTTTAGCCTCCAAAACCACTGTGGGTGAATGGCATGTTTGTATGAACTGTTGTTGTGGTCAGTCCTGAGCTTGCATGTATCTCTACCAAGCTCAAATAATCCAGTAATAAATGCATGGGAAAATGCTTTGTTTAACCTACTTTATATCTGCACAGTCTGTCAGCTCTTTCAGAAAGAAGGTTGAGGCCCCATTTATAACTATAAGCACAAACTATAAGGTTAAATATTCATCTTTACATTAAGATAACTTTACAGTCAGATGCAAAGGTATAGATTTTAGGTTGCAATGCAGGGCATTTGTAGTTTTTTTTCAACCTGGTTAAAAAACAAAACAAAATGTATGAGCAGTGGAATTTCTCTTTGCTTCACAAGGTCTCATTCTCTGCTGTTGTTTTCCAAGCTTAGGGTCAGAACCCAGAGTGGGTAAGTGAGGTGTTTTTATTAGGTCACCAATTGTCAGATTAAAATATAAAACAATAGTATGATAGGTGAATTCATTTTCTAAATTAAAACAGAAGAAGAGTGTCCTCTGAATGAGTTTATGAATGTTGAACCATGAAGTAAAGTGCAGAGGAGAGGCCTCAGTTGTAAAAGATGGTGCAAAAAAAAAAATGCAGCAAGACCCACATATGTAACAAAATACACATGGTATAAAATATGTAACATGACAAAAATAGATGTAAAAGACAAAAATAAAAGATGTGAAACAATTAAAATGATATGCAGGATGGAACAAGACTAATAAAGGTAGATCTACAGCAATTCAAGGCATATTTTTAAAGTTTAGGTCCAGAGGAGACACAAACATTCTCTTTTGGGTCTCAAGCTGAAAACGCTTGGAAAGAACAGCTGTAATAATGTATTAATCCGTTATGACCTTATGACCAAAAAATGTTGGTCTATATGTGTGTTCAGAAATGAGAAAAGTTGATCGACAGGAGAATGGATGTTTAAAGACTATTATACACACACACACACACAAATAT
>JAPTYQ010000005.1:53267564-53296442 GCA_029814465.1 Ostorhinchus cyanosoma
GATAGATAGATAGATAGATAGATAGATAGATAGATAGATAGATAGATAGATAGATAGATAGATAGATAGATATTATTTCATTATTTTTTATTTTATTTTATTTATTTATTTGGTTTTTTGTTTGTTTGTTTGTTTGTTTGTTTTTACAAATTTTTAAAGCACAAAAACACATGCTACGGTTCTGTGAGTATGATTGCCTTATACCCTCAAAGCCTCAGAAGAATTCTCAGACTCCCATATGTATATTTTTTTAACTGAAGATACTGTTGCGGTCAACACTTTTAGCAAAAGATAAATAAGTTAAAGTTTTTTATTTGCTTTGTCTGAGAAAGGATAATTACTCAAAAATAGTAAAACTTGGCTTCCTGTGAACTAGATCTTTATGAGATTTTATTATTATTATTATTATTATTATTATTATCATTTTATTTACGTAGATGTTTTACGCATCTTTTTTGTAACACTGATGCGCAAACAATCTTCTTTATTTTCTCCAGTAGAATCAATGGTTTAAAAGATAAAATTCATTGTGGAATAACAATCGATCCCAGCTTTTTTTGCGTGGCAACTTAGAGCTGTGCTAAATGGCGGAAAAAGTCATTAAAACAAACCTTTTCATAAGTCAATATTTAGAATTATCACAATAAGTATCTAATCAGAATTTCTGTCCATCAAATGTTTATTTTTGGTTTAATAGGAACCAGATGGTTGTTTGAGGTTTAAAGATCTTTTTTTTTCTCTTTCAAACATGACAAACACTGAAATGCAGAATATTTCAGAAATGGTTGAAAAATATTCAAAAGATCTACAACGATAAAATGTTGGTTTCACATCAAAATACAATAAACTAAAAACAAACAACAAAACATGTAAATGTTTGAAAATGTTTTAACTGAAAATGCAAAGAAATTAAATAATACAAAAAAAATGCATATAATGATAAATGTAATCATGGCATATTTATTAATGATACATATTTATCAAACTGTAAGAAATACATTTTCGTTCGTCATTAAATTTGCTCTCATAATTTCCTCAGCGTGGAATGTTAATTTTGTTTATTTACGTACGTGTATGTCCTTTGGGTGAATATCATGAGAGTATAAGAGAATCAGTCATATGGACAACCTAATACTGTATGTGGACCTTTCAAAATGTGCATATATAGTGGAAATGTCTTCATTTGTAAGAGAAAAGCACAAAATTCAGGAACCGCATGAAATTCAATAAATAATTTACAATTTGAGGAGACCAATATATAATATTCTAAGTATTAATGCTGCACCGCCTCCTAAAATGTACGGACATATTCAAAGAAAATAAGCAAAGCAATAGAAAAAAAAATCTATGTAGCTAAATTAAGATAGTTATGGGATATGTTCCAAATTGACAATGTTTATTCCATTATCACTTGAAGCAGCCCCACTGTTGGAGTGTATCTCGTTTTTGTTTTGTTTTTTAAAACTGTTGTTATGGAAATTAGCAAGAAATAGAGTATCTAAAGGTATGTATGCATGTGTCTGTTTATCACAGATCATCTTAAATTCGATGCATAAGTATCAGCCGAGGATCCACATTGTGAAAGCGGATGAAAACAACGGCTTCGGCTCCAAAAACACAGCCTTCTGCACCCACGTCTTCCCTGAGACTGCTTTCATTGCGGTTACGTCCTACCAGAACCATAAGGTGAGTCTGTCACGGCATCTTCTGGATTTTTGGTGAGGTTTACGCAGTGTGTTTACGACCCAGTAAATACCCTGCACTACTTTAGATCCCATATCGATGTCTCTAAACAGGAAGAGGTGAAAAGCACAATATTACAATCAAGAACGTCCTCTGCAGCTTTACAATGTTCTCGTTCTGAACCAGATGAAGAAAGAAGCCTGTAAGAGTCGGCGAAAGTCTGATACCACGCTGAGGCACTGTTCGATGAAGGGAAAAAACAGCGTCCTCGATTAGAACACGTCTAACCTCAAGAGACATTCTTTTAAGTATAGGGTCCGTAGTGCGGACAGAATTACACAATATCATATTTTTTATTGTAATATTTTTAAACGATAAAAAAACACTATGCGCAACTATTTGCTACTTTTAAAATCCTGCTCTAGTTTTTAAAGTATTTGCCTATGTTCTTCGTCCATATTATGATTAAAAGCCTGTGTGCGCAAATTTCCGACATTAAAATCCTTTTTTCCTGAGTCTTAGTCACAGCGGCGCAACTTCATCCACTTAATTACAAGCAGCTGCAATTTGGTAAAAGTGACAAATGACAAAACGTTTAATTTTGTCTTAATCATATATGTTAGGAACTTGTATAAGTGTAATATTTGTATAACAGGCCAGTTTTAAAAGGTTCACCTCAGGGATATGGTATTAATCTCAATGCGCCACGACTACTTTTTTTTTTTTTGCGCATTGTCTGTTTGCTTTTAATAAGTATATTAATAAGAGGACACAACAGAGTTAACTTTACATGTCTATGGGAATATATTAAATGTAAATTATGTATCATTTCCATGTAATTTAATGTATAATTGAAAAAATAGAACAAGTGCTTTACTTCGATTTTTATTTATCATTTATTATTAATCTTAATAGTTAAATGAAAATTTTCAAGACAAATTTGTCAATGTCAAGTGTTCATGTTGGGGAAGGGGTAATATTCCTTTGGGTTAGGGTTAGGCTAAATTTGTTTACAAATAATTTGTGTTGTTGCTGTCAAACAGTTGCTAAATTAAGCAAATATTGTTCATCTGAATATGCAACAGCTATGATGCAAATGAGTGACATTTGGCATAACTGTCCTAATTAGCATAGTAGTAACTTTTCTGCTCTGAAGTATGTAAATTAATTTATTGATGCAACTCAGTGATCAATATCAGTTCTTCTTGTCAACAGTCCAAAAATCACTAGAGTGTCATGAAATTAATAACACCATTACCGAAATAGGCTGTTGAAATTGAGCCATGAAAAGTTAAGGATCATAGTTAAACAAGTGACACAAGTAAGCCTAATCACAAACAGTGTTGAGCAACGCCTTATTACAAAAATAGTGGAATATTGAGGGAAATTTGCGACAACAGTCTACAAAGGGTTAAACAAATAATATTTTACAGAGTTAAGTAAGTGCGTTTTCGAGGTGCTACAGTTGTTTATTCCTCACATCCCAAGCCCGGTAGTACGGTCAAATATTTACTCTGCCCAGCTTTGTGGGGAAAGGTTCCTGGGCAAAACATATATGTGTAAACAGCGTCTGTTTAACATCATTTGACCGTGTAGGCCTATTGGTTTTTAGTTTGGGGAATAAGGGAGAGAAGGGGGCGAACGCTCATAATGTTCCCTCAGCCAATCCCACGGTCAGGCCTCAATTTCTGGGAACAGGAAGTGCAAATGGCCGACATTCTGGAGAAACCATTCATTATTTTTCAAACATGTTATTGGGGTTACTGAGATCGTAACCCTGCGGGCTAATTATTAGGACTTTACAGACCTGCAGAAAAACAAGCAATTTCTGATTTCCAGAGCCCTTTTAGCCACAACTGTCTAATCAAACCAGTCTTCACATCTGCCAAAGCAATAATATGAGCTGCAGGCACGTGTCCAATTCACCTGTTGGACTCTCAGCTTATGAAACTGATGCAAATGTCAGCTGGCAGGATACTTCCTGTCATTGCTCAAATTAAGCATTCTTTTTTTATCTGAAATTTCTTAAATTGAAAAAAAAAATTACATCCATTTAATTTCATTTTAGGTTCTTTTTTTGGAAAATGATCTCTAGCCTAAAGCATCTGGAAATATGTGCATGTGACCTCAGTTATTTTAATGAGCAGTTTTGACACAGTGTAGTAAAAATGTGCAGTCTTTGAAGTTGAATTGTTCTTGATTGTTTTGAGTCAGAATTTGGTTTCAACAGGATTCATACTCTCTCCCAGCAGGAGCTCATATGTGTTTGCAAAGTACAGAAATGCTGTCACTCCGCAACTGTCACTCTGTTGTCCAAAAAGTGCAACAAAACTAAAAGCTTTTATTTTTCCAAATTTTAAAACAGGCGTTTAAAACATATGTGCTGTGGACCAAAACTGGTCCTCCAAAGGTTTTAACTTGACCCACAGGTTGAATGTGTGCAAAAAATTACACTAAAGAAATTAACAGTCAAATGTGTCAAACTCATTCTAGTTCCAAACTCCAAATTTCAACAATATTGAGTCTTTTACAAAATGTTTGTGCCTTTGTAGATCCACTGTGATCTACATATAATGTACATGTATAAATTATAAGTTGAGGCATAATAGTATTAAAATTGCCCTTATTTTTCACAAGACATTTTTGGTTTTTCAGGTTATTCACATTTTTGTGAATGGATAGTTTATAAATGGAAAAATGTTGATAATTGAATTTATTTTTGGGCTTAAAGAGAACAATTGCAGTTCTCATTATTTATAGGTTATTGTGTTATTATTTTAATGGTTCGGCCCATGTTGAAATCAAATTCGGCTGAATGTGGCACATGAACTAAAACGATTTTGACACCCTTGTTTAAAAAAACCAAACAATTCAAAACAAACAAACCAAAAAAAACCCCAGATAAAACAATATCTAAATGCTTTGCAGGCACGGTGTATTAACAAGAAGCTAGCAAAGTGTCACACCAGAGATTTTACAAGGTCTGGTCAAAGTGTCCGCCAGCGTGCAGACTAAACCTTTAGTCTTGTCAGAAAAGCTGCACATAAGATCTGCCAACTAATTATCTGCCAGAAACCACTTCTCATGAGAGGAATATCCCTGGATTGTGTTTAACCTTTTTGGGATTAAGTTACTATTTCAGGGTGGCTCACAAAACAAATCCCACACATCTTTTTTTCTGTTTGGTATTTAAAAAGTTGGTAGATGTTTCTACTAAAATGTAATAAATTGTAGTGTTTACATCTGTCAAGCATGCAGCCAACTACCTTGTGTGCCTCAAATGTAATGTTATAAATTATGCAATAAATATGTCCTATTGAGCCATGCTTTTATTTTAGTGTCTGTGCCTAAAGATCCCTAAAAGCATTGTGGGTTTCTGGAAATGTGATTTCTTATTTTATCCTCTTCGGTTTTTCATTTATGAGCATCTAAATCCTTCAAAAGTCACCCCTGTAAAAAGAGATTCTAACACCACAGTGAGCCTAAACTGATGAACATATGTTGTCTTTTTTGTGAGAAACCATTCTCTATTAGAGAAAAGTTTTGCTAAATAATCTGCACCTATAGCATATTTTACAAATTATAATTATAACACTTACGACTGATTGTAACCTATAGGTAATAAAATAATTACTTTGACCTAAGTGTTACATATTTTCTAAACAAAGTAGATGGGCATCTATCAACATTAATGCTAGAGGATTTGTGATATGGTGTTGGACCATTTTGGGACTGTCTAAAATTACAAATATTCTTGAAACACTGGGAAAAAAATCTCACAACAGACCCTTGGGTGCTTTTATTAAATCTGTTTCCCCACTTCCTGTTTACCAGGGAACAATGTTAGATATTGTATGTTTTCTTAAAGACTGCAAGAACATTGTTCACTGTTAATTGGATGAAGCCATGGTTTGTCAAGGGTTACAAAAACTAAAACAGTGTACATCATAGAACACATGACTGCCCAGTGGCTAAAAGCAGCTAAAAGTTTTTTGTAAGCTGGACACCAGTTGACTACTGATTATTTTGATTCTGAGATCTTGTTGTTTTACCGTTAAAATTGTATTTAAATCATTAACAATAGTATAATATATTTTCCTTTTGCTCTATTTCAACTTTTCTACATGGTCTTAAGGGCTGAATGTAATGCAGTAGTATATGTGGTCTACATCTTAAGATGATCTTGTCTCATGTTAATAACCTGTTTTTGTTATAAGAATAAGATCAAAGTATTCACTTCTAATACTTGTTCAGATTTTAATCAGCATATGCAGCATTCAGAAACTCTCTGAAATAAAACACAAATCTCCTCTGAACAAAAACAAGTCCAGTCTTTAGAATAAATTGTCAACAATGCTTATCATTTTGATGAATAGATTATTTGTGCACAGCTTTATATTAAAGTAAACCAAAACCGTTAAAAGACATTAATTTACATACAGGACATAATGAGACAATCACAGAGAACAAGGAAAATTGTGATCAAATTTACCTTGAATAAAACAAACATATTAAATAAAACAAACAAACAAAAAAATCATATGGAAACTAAACACAGTATCAGTAAATTAAATATGTAAATAAACTTACATATTCATACATTGAAATCAAAATGTTTTTTCTTACAAAATCTGTTTAAAAATATTTTGAAACAAAATGTATCACTGTGACTACGCATTACTTGTTCTGTTTGCAGATCACTCAGCTCAAGATAGAGAACAATCCATTTGCAAAAGGTTTTCGTGGAAGTGATGACATGGAGCTGCATCGAATGTCCAGAATGCAAAGGTAATAGCAGTGTTAATTTTAGTTACTAAGTATATATCAAATATCAATAGTAATGTATTTATTTCATTCTTTCTCTGCAGTTATAAATGGAAATACTGACTCAAACTGAAAGATATCAAATGTTACTGTAATTAGTAAGGGATTTCTGACATTGAAGTTGTACTGTCACTTAACAGCCCCACTTTAATCTTTCAGTAACCCAAATGCTTGCCAGTTATGAGTGTCATTTTCAGTGAGTGTTATTTTCAGTGATGTAAGTGTAGTTCTTGATCATCAGCCAGTTTTCCTGTTGAAAACTTTTATGGCTGATCTGGAAGAACCTCTGAAACATTACTGTAACATCTCCCATCCACATAGCTCTTTGGACGTGGACGTTGCAGCTATTCCTGTGAGTCTGTGCATGTGTGGGCGGGTGTGCATTTGTGTTGAACTCGTGGTATCAACCCAGTACACAACCACACTGCTCTCCCTGTCTCTTATTCAGTCCAGATGAGGGATAGAGCATCCATACTGCATGGAAAACACTTTTTCAAAGGAGAAAGTCTGGTTTTTAACCCCCCCCCACCACCACAAATGTAGGCAGCACACACAGACCTGAACCCAAATATAAAGATTTGTAATGAGAGAAAAAGAGTTGGCTTTTCTGCTGAATGCCTTTCATTTTTGTTATTAAGTGTTTCAGATTAATGCTGCAACAAAAGATTTCTGTACACTGTGGCATTCATTAGTCATTCTTAGTGAACAGTTTTACTACTCTTATTTTGTTAAAAATGGTGTGTTTGATTAAAACAGACACACGTTAAGTTAGTTAAGTAGGTGCATCCCACAAGATAATACGACATTTTGAGTGAAATGCATTTCACCTAAAACTTGCAAATGTACAGAGCTTGGTCGAGATCCAAACCACACTATCAATCTTACATGCCATTGTTCAATCCAGCCGAGCATAGTAAGCTATGCACGTCTGCTCTTGGTTAGGGTTTTGAAGGGAGAGCTCACTGCAAAACCAGGTCACTTTGTCAACCAAAGCAATTGCTGAAATCAAAGACCTGAAAGTAGCAAAATGATGTATTGATGGATCCTGTGGATTAATAGGAGGGAAGTACATGTTGGCATATTCAGCAGAGTGGGGGGTTTTCCCCAGAGGAGCATCTTTCAATGTATCCTAAGTGGGTGTGATTTACTTATCGTGAATGGAGATGATTTTCTTTGCAAACACATCTTGATTTCTTGAGTTTCTGTGTAAAGACTTACTCTAAAACATAACATTCTGAAGTCATTTAATTTGTTTGCTATTGCATAGTACCAAGGAGTACCCAGTGGTCCCTCGCAGCACAGTGCGCCAGAGGGTGGGCTCCAGTCAGAGCCCATTCAGTGGGGAAATCCAGGGCATGGCCACCCCAAACACCCTGAGCACCCAGTACTCCCAATGTGACAATGGGGTTACGAGCACCTCACAGGACATGTTGCCTCAGTCGGGCTCCTACCCCCTGCCCCACGAACATGGACAGGACTACCACTGCATTAAGAGGAAAGGTACGAGACCACTCTGAAACAGGAAAGTAGAAGACCAACGCAGATTGTGATTCAGTACAAGACAGTTCACATTCACACTAACATAAATTAAACTGTAACTACAAGAGCTCATGCTTCTGACGGGGTCCCACAGTCCTGAAATTCAAGGTCGTTGTCTATCCTGAGTCTGGTGCTTGGTTATGAGCCTTTGGCATTAGTTTTCAACAACCACTACACTATAGCATCAAACTTCAATGCACAGTACCAGACAGAAGTTAATGTAAGTCCACTGAACAAAAATATAAATGCACAAGCCAAAAATGCTAAGTTAAATGGACTTACAATGAAATATAGCCAAAAAATAGTTTTTAAAGGTATACAGAATGATTTGTTTTGCTTGATTCTGGTGACAACATTCTCATTGACCACTCCCTGCGAGATTACTCACTCATTGAGTTATTCCACCCCTGAACTGCATAGAGCATAACATTGAGTTGGTCAGTCAGCGTCACCAATACACAGGCACTATGAAAGGACACGCCAAAATGTCAGCTTTTGTCACAAGTCATAATGCAACAGATGTTAGAAGTCATCAACACCTTTGGAATGTTCTGGATCAGCAGGTCGACAATGTATTCCCATTCCCGAAAATGTGCGTCAGCTCCAACTTGTGCTGCAGCAGGATTGGGACAACATACTACAGGCCACTATCAACAGTCTGGTGAACTCTATGCACTGAAGATGTATCTCTTTCCGAAATGCCAATGGTGGACACACTCTGTACTGAGTGCTGTAAACTCTGTCCACTGAGTGTGTTCCATCTGTGATCAATCATGAAGTGTATATCAATTTGCTAGTCATGTTTCTGTTGCTTGAATATTAAGGCAAGATAAAGAAAATTTAAAAAAAAAATCTTTGGTTGAAATATTTCCCGATTGATAAAAAAAAAATTACTTGGTGCATTTCTATCTTTGTTCAATATATATAGGTGTTGAAAGGGGATGCAAAGCTTACCTCCAAGACCTTCTACATTGGGAATGGCTTGTCCGTATTTTGCACATCATTTTAATATGAATCCAATGTATTCATCGAAGCACCGACTTACATAACTGTACAGAATAAAGTCCACTTACTCTAGTTTATTCAAAGATGATAGCAAAATAACACTAAAGTAATTGTGCTTATTACCTTTTATTTGCAGTGGAAGATGACTGTCATTCGGGTGAACACAGCTATAAGAAGGCCTATGTGGAGAGCTCATCTAGCGAGGAGGACCATTACTACCGGCCTGCTGGCTATGCCCAGACCCTGGGCCTGACCAGCGGACACTACCGCAGTGAATCCAGCCAGCGACAGGCCTGTATGTATGCCAGTGCATCGCAGGGAGCTGAGCCTGTTCCCAGTTTGGAGGACATCAGCTGTAACACTTGGGCCAGTGTTTCACCCTATGGGAGTTGCTCAGTCACCACCATGCAGCCAATGGAGCGGCTGCCCTACCAGCACTTCTCTGCTCACTTCACCTCAGGGTCTCTGGTGTCCAGACTTGGAGGTGTGGGAGGTCATGTCTCTCCACAGCTCGGTGATGGCCACCATACGGCCATGTACCAGGGCCCTATGACCCACCAGACTCTGGGCCGGCAGTGCAGTCCTGGGGCAGGGATCCAGTCACCAACAGCCGGCCTACAGGGAAATGAGTACATCTATACCCATGGGATACCGCGTACACTATCGCCACATCAGTATCACACTGTACATAGTGTCAGCATCATGCCAGAGTGGAATGAGAACAGCTAATTACTTTTTTACTGTCAGAATATAAAGAATGAAAAACAAAAACACAACAATCTAAATGAGTCAGGGTATAGATGAACTTTTTTTCAAATTTACAACAGATGTGTTGCTGTTCACCTTAATGACCCTTGGTTCACTGGGAGTGACAGACATTCATACAGTGGGCTGAGTAGGAAAGCATCTTATCACTTAGCTTGCATCTACACTTGCAGGCTGCTTCCATTAACTGGAGCAAAAGAGAGATTGGACTAAAGCATATGAAACTATGACAGCTGAAGTGCAGAAAAGCAAAAGCAAACTCAGCAGGCACTGTGTCGCTTCAGATGCATTATGGACAGACTCAGTTCAAAGGTGTCCTTGTGTGGTGGTGTTTCTCAGATCTCAGTATTTCAGTGATAAATGAAGATACTTTTAAGATAAGAAACCTTTATACTCAAGTCCCAAATAAGTCTAAAAATGATAGTGTATTTGTTTTCTGTCACATTAGCCTGAGTTCTCATTTTCATTACATTTTGTAGGTTTCTTACTTAATACTAAAATTGCTATGATTTACAAACAAAACAAAACAAAAAAAAAACATAAAGGGAGCTTTTGTAGCAGCTCTTGGGTGAATTTTCTTGCTCTTAAATTTGTCAGGATGGTCACAGTCATTACATTTGTTGTGTAGCATAAAAGGGATTTAATGCTATTATGGGTAACATGACGAGAAAATTTGAGAATAACTGTCCACCTTGATAAACTGTCACTACTTACTTTACTGTACTTCCATACATGTGTAAACAAGTGGTATGCAATAGACCCTACAGTCCTGTTGACCTTAACTAGGTGAGAAAAAACATCAAATACTAAAACTATCAAAACTTAAAGCACCAATCCATTATATTGTATTGTATAAATAAAGTTATATACAATGACCGGTTAATATGTAACTGTGGATACTGGATATATATTTTTCAGATGGCTGGAGACCACGTCAAATTAATGCAAATGTTCCAGTGTGTCTGCTAAGGTGTAAATGAGCAACTGTTTGCTAACACATTAGCTATACCAGATTTATAAGGTGATAATATGTTGGCGCTGGAGACTCGAGATATTCTGCCCCCGAGTGGCCGAAAAAATTATAAGCACATCTTTTAAACATAATTATTTGATCACAGTTATATATAACAGGTATTATAATGTCATATCATTAACTCAGAAAATGATGTGGTTTCAGTCTAACTTTGGTTTTAGTGGACAGCACTGGGGACATGACTGCTGATTAAAGTAGTTCTACTTTTGCATTTGGAAACTAGCTGCATTTAAAATCTGTCAGACATTTGCATTATTATGTTGATATGACCACCATAAGACACTGATCATAGATGTGCCCCAACTGTGCTTAAAAATGTTTAAGTATCTTCAGCCCTATATCCCTTTAACTGTAATAGTTCTTCAAGGTATTAACTATAAAGTAAACATGATTCATATGTGACTTTATAAATCCTCTAAACATCCACTAGGTCAGGTTAGGGTTATAGCAGAAAAGGTTTAAGGCCAATAATGTATTAGATTTAATTTGAAGGGGAGCATCTTGGTTGTGGCTGAAACACAATCTAAACCACATCACTTTAAGCATGTTCAGCTGTAACCCTAACCCTTAGGGTTAGATTCTGTGAAAAGAGTGGATATTAATAGATTCAAATACCTACAGTGGTCTTTAAAAATGGGTTATACTTTGAAATGTTGCTATGCTGCAAAAGCCTTAAAATGTAAAATATAAGCAAGTACACTTCTGAAATGTACAGTATTACCAGAGCATCAGACTGTATGACAAAAGGTTATTGCATTTAAAATACTACAGTGACTGACAACAGTTTTGATAATCTGACAAAGAAGTCCTATTTTGTGCAAGTTCCCCTTGAAAATGTGTGTTCTATGATATTTGGCCTTTTTTGGGAAAACAGTGTTTCTGCAACTATCACATGTACCTTAAATCTACACAGCAGAAGCACAATCCTAAGTCTACAAAGAATGTAACTTTTATTAAAAAAATAAATAAATAAAAGACAAGACATCATATACAGTGCTAGGCTAAGCTCAGTCTCACTGTACAAATTAATACTTTGTGTTAGAGATACAATGTTGTCAATAGTATTTATTTTTCAACTATGTAAATTCACTTGCTTTTGCATATATTAAAAACAGATGGTACCGTTTCTTTTTTATAGTCTGTTTTTTTTTTTTTAATGATTGTTTATGGGATTTTCTAATCATACTTAGAGGGAAAACAGGAAATTGCTAAATGACTCTTAAAAAGATTAAAACACACGGATAACTTTGTAAATAAGCAAATGTACATAAAAAATACCTGCAATAAATGTAAAAAAAAAAAAATTGTTCTTTGGTCAATTATTGTCAAATTGCTCTTCTCCTTTTTGGAAGATTTTAGCAGTGTGGTTTGGATTTTTCTTTTTGCTGATGACAACTAAAAGACACACCAAATAACAGTAGACAATACAGACACAGCAGGGTTTAGTTAATACAGAAAATAACTACACTTTATTACTTTACTTTATAACTACCCCCATTCCCTTTACTCAAGAGTTATAACCCCTAGTAATTCAGTCAGATGTGTGTTTGTCTGTGCAAGTGCGTTTTAAATCTGGTATTCACAGCTAGTCCCTGCAACATTAACTTGAAGCTTTAAATCATTAATAGTAACAAGTGCTGCCAGGGACAACAAACTCTGCCCCTTTCGCCCATTATAAGTAAATGGGAAGAATTTTTCAAAAATCATAAAATATTTGAACTTTGACCTACTGTTCCCAAAATGTAATGAGATCCACTCTGGGTAATTGGCAAACTATAAAGTCAATTTGGTATGAATTCAATCCATTGTTTTGCTGCTACACACATGTGAAATTTCATCCATTATAAGTAAAGGGGGAAAAAAATATTTAAAAAATTCATAAAAAATGTAAACTTTGATCTACTTTTCCCAAAATACAATGAGATCTATTCGGGGTCAATGGCAATTTATAAACCAAATTTGGTATCAATTACACCAATGGTTTTGCTGCTGGAGTGTTAACAAACAAACAAACCAAACCAAACCAAACCAAACCAAACCAAAAACAATATCCCTTGCCTCCCCTTCAGGGAGGAGGGTAATGAGCTTTTGACAGTTGATGGAAAAAAAACATCCACAGTGTGATCATTAATGTGTGTGAGCACAACATGCTTAAAACAATAAAACCAGACAGTAGTAGCATGCAACAGTATGCTGACTCCCACAGCTCCACCTCTAGGGCATATGTTGCTACTTTTGGCCCCAAAACCAAGATTGCAACAGCATGTAAACTTTTGGCATCAAATCATCAAAACCAATGGATGACCGTACCTCCAGCCACTTCATATGCAGTCTATGCCTATCTATTTGGTTGGAATGTTGTAAGTGAGTTCAGAGTGGGCGTGTCTTGCATGGAAATGGGTGGGTCATGTAAAAAAAAAATTTTTTAAAAATGGATATTTTGTGGAGTTCACCAGACTGAGTCCTTATTGGCTGGAAGATGGAAATGATAGAAATATTCACTTTGTGAGATGGTGTTCCTACAGGTACAATTTGTGTAAAAGACTTTCTTTAGTTACAAGTATGTAACAATGACCATTATTATATTTCCTTAAAGCTCCCAGCACAATACAGATTCCAACAGAAACTTCATGTATGTTCACAACCACACACAAATATTCCATATTGACAGTGTAACAGAATGTAGGTTGAGATGAATAAGTTATGACTGGTTTGGAATCATAGGTGTGACTCAATTAGAGGTGAGACGATTCTTCAAGGAGTTTGAATAATTTGAGTGCAAAAAATGTTCAAGGCAGATTCATTGTCTTGAAGATTTGTTTAATTCATGTCAAAATTCATCTCGTTGCTATCATATCACTCTCACACCTCCAATATCTTTGTTTCACACAGACTGTTTTAACTGACGTACCTGTATGTCAGTACACTTATTATGATTTAAGACGTTTGGTGGCACGGTATGCTCAACTGTCAGTAGAAATGGAGGAAAGTAGCGGCATGCATATAAAAGAAAAAATGTCGAAAGTGTGGGACCATTTTACGCTGTGCAAGGCAGATAACAGGGTGCAAAATAGCATTGGCCTACCACTGCAGTACTGCATCAATGCTGCAACACCTGAATCGAAAGCACCCACACATCAACAGCACTTCCTCAAGCTGACTTGGACCCTCCACAAGGTTATAATTTATAAGTAATGTATTGCTAACTAATGAATAGTAGCACCTGTTAAAATGTAGCCTTATGTGTTGTAATTATTTTTAGCAAATGTACCAAGATCTCACTCAGGTAGTGTAAATTATTAGGCTACATTGCTTTTCATTTATCCAGGCGCGCACACACACCTCAAAATGCCTCAGCCTTCTCCAGTCCCCATTTATTGGCTGATCTAGTTAAATAAAAAAGAAACAAAAATGGAATTTATCCGATTACTTGATAAATCAATGAAAAAATCGACAGAATACTCGATTCCAAAAATATTCAATAGTTGCAGCCCTAGACTCAATGGTTATGTTTACATGATGTTTTTTAATTTCGAATTATTTATTCGGAATAAAACAATTCAGAATTAAAGTAATTTCCTTTGTGTTTACATGGAAATGCGTCAGTTAATTCCACTTTAAGAGCTAGGGGTACAGAGCGTTCTGATTGGACAGAACACGGACGTGATGTTGTGATGTCTACCGGAAGAAAACAATCGCGTCCTCTTCCTGTTTCTTGTTGTTTCAACTAGCAACATGGAAGACCGGATGCTACATGTGATTTTTGCATTTAGTTTTGTAATAATTTTGAAGCAGCAGCTCGTCCAAATCAACAGACTAATTCATTTCGATTGTCTGAAGAAGAGAAGGATGTTAGAACCAAAGACGGCAGCAGAAGAGCTCACTTCGGCAGCACGGAATATGTGTGTCATCGCAACAGGATGAGACAAGGAGCATGTGCAGAATGACCAGAATAACATTAAAGCGGAATAAACCGTTTACATGTCCGAGGAATGACTTAATTCGGAATTAAGAGTGGAATTAACCTATGACTTTATTCGGAATTAAGTTTAATTCAGAATAGTAATTTTCAACCGGAATTAGGTGTTTACATGGTCATCTTAAAGCAGAATCAACCTTTATTCAGAATTAAACAGAAATAAAAACGCTCATGTAAACAGGCCCAATGTGGAAAACTCCAAAAGATGTCCAACATAAAAGATGACTGATGTCGCAGAAATGTGAACATATCCAAAGTAATGGTCTTATGTTGCACTGTGTGAGAAGTGTCATGATGGTCATTGTCACAGACTTGCAACTAAAGATAATATGGAAAAAAATTGTTTAAACATTAAATTTAAATGTTCGGAAAACCTCACATTCCTGCAATGTCCAATGTCTATCCAATATGGAGTCTTTTGGATTTTCCTTCACTTGCCTTTCACTGTCTCGCCATGCCTTCTGCTTCTTCATCTACTTAACTCCCTGATTCTGATCCTGTTCCCAGTCCCTCCTCCTACCCGTCCTTTCTCTTCTCCACCCGCCCCACACTGACCTAGACTCCCAGCCTCCTTTGATGTGAGTGATGTGACCCCTGCGCTCCAGATGCCCCTTCACCGCCAGCTTTATCCTCTCTGAGAGTCGGCACAGCCCACGGAGAGGGCCAGTCATTAACCCTATACAACCTCGGCCTCCCCTCCACTGCTTAAATACATGATGTATCACAACTCCAACCCCCATGCATCTCCCAAATTCACCCAAACATGTATCTGTGGGTGAGCCTTGATGATGCAATAGGCTCTTTAAACATTTAAAGAACAGGTCAGCTTTTCAAAGGGAGAAGCTGGAACCTTTGGCCACTGCTTCAGTTATCATGGACTGTGGTTGAAAGTCTGGTGATATTATAGAGGGAAAACAAATGAATGTCTAATGAATGGAAAGCCTGGATGATGAATGAAACATCACATTGCAGGTTTATTTGGATTATGAGTGTATATCTTTGCCGCACCAGAACATATAGAGCAGTTTGATAAGATGGAAAGAAATAATACATTTATCGATAAACCAATTAAGCATGATTATATGTGTATCTAAGTTTATGAAAATATTTTCAATTTGCAATATGTATCCGTAAAGTAATAAATATCTGTTTCTGTGTGCTATATCTGTACAAAAACTGCATCTTATTTTTCCTTTAGCAAAGAGAAAATTAAAACAAGTCATCTCAGACTAATGATGAATCATGGCCTTAGTCAACCCTAAATCTGAAACCTAAACAAATCATAGCCTGGGTGCCCCGCTTGACAAAGGAGAAGTGTGCAAGAACAAGAGCATTCCTAGGGGTAGAAAAATGAGGGAGGGGATTACTTTATTAAGATGTACTGAAACACAGATCACCACAGATGGATGAGTGCCCCGCACAGAGAGAGTTTACTGAGAATCAAATCCATCTTGAGCTGAAGTTGCAAATTTCAGTTTGAAAAGTCAAGCTGTTGCAACTTTGGGTCTTTCATTAAAATTGTGAATCCATTTTGAAAACCAACACAAAACAGGTTGGGACAACAGTGTTAGAGAACTTTTTAGCCTTCAATAGTCAAAAGTGAAAGGCCTAAAAAAAAAAAGATGAGAACTTTAAAAAACTTTATGGCAGTTGTGCTTAGGGCATTTCTAATTAAGAGCCTCTAAATTGGGATTCAATCAACACAGCATCTGGACCATTTTCATAGGGAGGTAAATGCTAATATTGCTCTTGCTGGCAGATAAAATAAAGCCTTGTAGACTTCCTTTGGCACATACCTAATACAGATGTCTGATGCCTGGCCGCCCTCAGAAATATGTGTGTGTGTGTGTGTGTGTGTGTGTGTGTGTGTGTGGTGGTGGTGGGGGGGGATCTAAAAAAAGTTGAGTCCTCCATCAGATAGCACATTTTCTGGTTCATGTAAAGATGTCCAGCATATCAACAGAGACATTTATCATTATGATGTGAAATTTGCATCTGTGCACAGTGGTGGGGTTTCGCATCCATGGCCAGTTGAATCAAGCCCTGGGACAGGAGCACTGAAATGGGAGAACAGACCCTTCCATCACCTACCATTAACCCATAAACACCAAAGACCTGTCAAACAAAAGCATTTACTGATGTAAAATGCTTAATATCTGTTGATCCACTAATCTTATCAATACATGTCAATAATTGGTGTAAAATACAGTTTTTTGTCTTTTCATGGTCATCAGATGTGACCCCTTAGGATGTTTAGAGGCTCCATAGTGATTGTAGAACCACCGTCATCTTCTACAATATTGATTCATGAGTAAAACCCATGGAGTTTGATCAATGGCAGTGGAAGGAGATGCTTGGTTTTACATTCAGTTACTGATATCTTTGCTGTAAAACTCTATTTTTCTTCAGTTTTCTCTGTCTTTGATATAATAACCTTAACATTTAACCTGAGCTTTTTTTTTTTAATGGAACTCTACATAATGAGTAAATTCAATAATGGAAAATACATGATTTCAACTGAAAAAATGCAAAATACAGAGGACAATATTACAATAAAAGATGATAAATCACTTAAAAAAGGTTAATTTGAGAGACAGAATTCATGTGGGAACTGCCACAAAAGTAGCACTGGGTCCTTGTGGGTTAAGTCTTTCAGCACCACTTCTGGCCAGAGGCCTGAGGAGATAGTAGGAGGAGACGAGGGAGGACTCGGAGTGTCCTACGGGGCAGCAGACAGGGATGGTGAAGTGTTGATAGGGTGTGAGTGTCTCAGAGTTAAAAAGCAGCATGAAAGTTGTTAAACTGGGTCTCTATAGTAGAAATTAACTTTCAACTTGTTCTAACTATCCAATGTTAGACTTATGTATACTTCTGATATAAAAAAAATATTGGTGCAGATGAAGGATAACAGGCACCCTGTCTTACTTGTTTCGCTTCGCACTTCTTACTTTAATAAGAACATTTCAATAACTGTCACCAAAATCATCATCCAGAATTTTGTAATTTCTCCGACAGGAAACAAGACTTTTACACCATTTCCATGGCTTTGTTTTCTGGCTATTGAGAATCAGACCCATGACAGGAGGTTTTTTCCTGCTTATAGGTGTTTTCAGCAGTAGTGTTAAATGTGTGATTGACAGTTGAAATTACAGGTCACCACAAAGATTTAATGAGACACTACTCTACAGCTCTACTCCACAGCTCATCATAGAAATAAGATGTTAGTTCCCATCACAGTGATATTTTGCCTCTGCTTTTTCATAATAGCCTAAAATGGCATCTGGTGGTTACCAGCGTCAAGGGATGTTTCTCAGCTAAGAAATTTAAGATCCCTTTTCATGCTGATGATACCATCTTGCAAAATATTAGCTCTGCCACCAAGATGCAGTTTTACTAATAGAGTAAAAGACTTGCTTGAAGTGTTGCTTCAAATACAATTGCAAAAATATATCTGTAACCTTTACTCAAAAAAACTTCAACTCAGTGACATCACTGAATAAGCTTAACTAGCTAACTTTATTCCATATTTAAGATGGTTGTATTTGAAAATCCACCACTACACACAGAAAATAAAAGAAAGAAGTCTCAGTGATTTTCATCTGACAAGAAACATGGTTTTGTTGAGAAATATTGTTTTTATCTTTTGAAAAGATATTGAGAAACCCTATGGGAGTCTGAGCCAAATCAATTTACAAAAACTGATGAGGTCTCACCATGACAGGTAAATTGACTGTGCAACAGTTCTTATTCCAAAAGCCAATTCATCTGAATGATACATCGTGCAGTACCAACTGGTTTAGGGGGAAAAAAAAAAACATACACGCATTCATCAGTTACACAATGACATTTTGGAGGAGAGTCTTTTTAATCAGAGTCAGCATTAATCAGGATTTGATTTTAACATCATGTTTTCATCAAACAAAAAGGATTCATGTCCCTGCAATGACAGACCATTTTTAACCAATGGTGTTCTCTTAGCTTCAGCTCTCTGTGGAAGATAACCAAGGGTGAGTGAAAATATAGCATTTGCTCAGTAGATCCATCACATGAGATTTGAATGAATGGTAAACGCTGCAGTCGTCTCATTCATCTTTGTCATGGGGAGACTGGATAGAGTAAACCATAAGTGTTGCAATGTCAATGCTTGGCTCATCTGGAAAATGGCCTCCAGCTTTTTCACCATCAGAGCTGATAAGCTATCGAGGAACGGGTCTGTCCTTTCTTTGCTCTGTGCATGGGAATTACAGGTACAGACAGTAGGCAGAAAACAACCCACTCTACCTGGGTAGCGGTTACCCCATATGGAACAGATTTAGACTCATGTCAGTCCTCTGAGACACTGAGCATACTGCTCTGTATCAGTTTAAACATCTCTATTGACTCTGTCATGGGAAGATCTTCAGTCAACCATTGTTGACTTTTGTGTTCCACTATTAGCCCTGTACCTGCATCTACCTTTTTCTGGTGGAGTATTTACAGTATATTGTATTGTGTTCACTTTGGGTAAGCGCTACAAATGAATTAGTTTGATGATCTGACTTGTTTTACATTTGTCAGCACAAAATACTATGGTGATTTGATTAAATTACAGGAAAAATGTAACATGTAATACAGTATAATTATTACCCCTCTCTGCAGAGCATATTTTCCATTTAATTTAAAAATCAACCATATCTGACAGGTTATCCTAACCTCAGTTTTGACTAGTACTTTCACATTCATAAGGTTTCTGCTCTCATCATTTCAATCACTGCCCAGCCAAAAGACAAACAGTCACAAGCATTATTTCATTGTACCTTTTGATAATATGATGCATTCACGTTGGCATTATTTATTCCACACAATGCCTATGTAATGTCACAATAAATTTCTCATTCATTCCTAACCAGAGTTTCATGAATTTTTTGGACAAATTTTTTCTTCTTTTACAATGAAATGTCACACCACTGTGTCAAGTCTTTTCCATCTTATCCAACAGATTGTCGTTAGAGTTCAGGTCTGGATTCTAGTAGCCAATCCATGTGTGAAAATTATGTTTCATGTTCCCTGAAATTTCCACAAAAAATCCCACAAAACTCCGTTGATGTATGATTGCCAAACACTCCTAAATATTCTACCCATTGCTGAAAATGTGGGTCAGGTTGGGCAAAATGGACAGAAAACTCTCTGCCTCCCAGTTTTCTCTGATACACAGGATCACCTGTGCATATGCTGGGAGAAATGCAGCAGCAGGCTACTGAATCTAAAACTTGAACGGAAGCTTGTTTTGCATGCTGTCCTGCCACTTTCTCAAGAGATACTGGGTTGGTATACCATCACTTCATTTTGTGGCACTGGATATGATCATATCCATTCTGGTTCCTGTGGTCATCTCAGACAACAAGGCAACCGCCCCATCACCTCTCCTTTCCCTGGGTGCAGGGTGAACCCACACAACCTGTAGGCACTCACTCAGGCTCCAGTCAGGATGGCCCTAGTGATTGCTAGCCGACAAATCTTTAATTTCTAAAGGATTTCTTTATGCCCCACAAATTGGATTTTGTCTGTGTAAGAGAAAGTTGGGTGACTAACGGTGGATCAAGTGTTTTTCATGAATTTTTGCCACCTGACTGCACATACCTTAGCTCTCCGAAGACATCAGGTCGCGACTGTTTACAAGACGGTTTAAACTCTTTTAATCCTGTACAGTCCATGTCTGGTCCTACACAGGGACATGGGCACACTCTTGATCTTGTCATGGTTTTGCTGTTTTTAACCTTGAAGTTTGTGATGCTGCATTTCCAGATCCTATGCCTATTGTATTTGACATGCCCCTTCCTTGTAATATCTTGTGCTCTGCACTGCTATGTTTTTGAACTTTGCTGTTAAGTTCTACACCGGTTTCAAATCTGTGATCAGCCCAACTCAGTCTCTGGGTTTGAATATTGGGACAAACCATATTAGATGTTGTGGCTCCACTAAAAACAAGTCTTTACAAACCAAGAGCTGAGCCCTGGATAAATGATGCCACCTGCACTGTCAAGCATGAGTACAGGAGAGCTGAGCAAAAGTGGAAGAAGGACGAGTTACGGGTGTCTTTCCAGATGCTATGGTATAGGTGGCGTTTTTATCAAAGAACCATGGAGGCTACTAAAACCAAGTATTTCTCTGATATTATTGCCTAAAATTGTCAAAGCCTCATCCTCTGTTTAAGACCGTAAACTCTGTTCTTAATGCCCCACACTCAGACTGTCTGAGAACTCGACTGAAATGTGTGAGAAGTTTGATAGTTTTTCTGCTAATAAGATTGTGACCGATAAGGCCCTCATTAGTCCTCCTTTGTTGGATGCCTCTGTCCATGTCACATGCTCTGTAGTTTTTGACCAGTTTCCGCTTGCACTCATTGACAGAAATTATGGGCCAAATTAAACCTGTGGGATCTCCTAATGATCCCATTCCACCTTTTCTTTTTGAAGAGTTTTTTCTACCTGGACACCGTACTGTATGTGCTTGTTACAGTCCATCTAGAGGTTTGGAAGACCGAAACATAAAAAGGCAACCAACGGGTGTAGTGCTCACAAACAGGGGCGCAGCTAACCAGTGTCAAGAGGGTATGCAGAAGCAACCCCCCCCGGAAAAAAAAAAGATGTCCTGATATCATCATGTATGGTCTTTAAACAGTATGTTATGGTTTATTAAATCAATAATGATATTAATAAATTATAAACAGCTACACATCTACATTATCACCATAGCCAGTGTAAGCATCTGCATTACCACTATAACAAATTCAATGGACAGAATTAATGTGCAAAATGTATAACGAACAGTTACACACCAACATTATCACTATAATACGTGCAAAAAAATCTGCATTACCACTATAACAAATTCAACAGAATAAATTAAGGTGCAAAAGTAATGAATGGTTACACACCAACATTATCACTATAATAAGTGCAAAAATCTGGTGGTCAACATGGATGGTCAACACAACATCTGTTCAAAACATACTGGACAGTTAGGTTTTTTTTTTAGTTCTAAGTATTAATAACTTGTTAACTGCTGTAATATTAAGAATGTTAATCACAGCTGAATATTGTTGACCTCATTGTCAAATATAGCAGCATAATTCAATTCTCAGACAACTGATAGCATCAGCAAGACAACTAAAGCCAAATTAACATTTTGGATTTTAACAAGTACAAATATTGAGAACCGCATGCAGATCTTTAAAGAGATGTGACCTAGCAGGCTACAGGTTCCATGTCACCAACAGTAGGTTTAACAGCACAACTGACATTAACACCTAGCCTATTCACTAAATCAAGCCTATAAATTCCATGATAAACTACGTTTTCCAAATGTTTGTAATTTATTGTGCATGCTACTTTATCTTTTGTGGTTGCAGTTGTCATGGGCTTTAACCAAAATCCTTAGATCTTGCAACGTTACTTTGCATGCACGTTAGCTGTAAACTCCACTTCAGTTGTTAGTAAGAAAAAAATTGTTCATTTGAGAACTAGCTCGTATGTTAACATGAATATTTGCAAGCCTTCCATTTAGTAGTGAATCAAATGATGATTCCATAGTACACCAGGGTTGTTGCATTAGCTATGATCTAAGATTCTTGTAATTTATTAATTTAGTAACATTGGCTATGCATATTCAAAGGTATCCATAAACCCTGGCAGACTAGCATGCTAGTCAGTTTGTTAATATTTGTAAACCTTCCCGAGGTCTCACGTTAAGTTATCCTACCTGTTGCTTTTCTCCATCCATTTGCTTAATTTTCGTCGCATTCCCTCGCGATCCATCTCCTTCCCCCCTTTCTCTTTTGCTTTTGCACCCCTGACAACGTTTTAGCTTTATCCATCTTGGATGTAACCTGTAACCTTACTCACTCAGGTCTCAGGGCGCCCCTACTTCTTCTATGTCAAAATTCTGTGATGGAATCCTATGTGAGAGGGCGCCCTTCTCAAGTAGACAAGTTAGTCCTCTAAAATGTCAAATATGCCTCTGGAAATGCAAATATTATTTCAAAACAAACAGTGGATAAATAAAAGAAATACATTAATATATATATAATTTTATTTATTTATTTTTTTTACCATCGTTTTGGCGCCCCCCCTGGTCTGGCGCCCCTATGCGCCACATATAGTGCATACCCACTTTTTGCTCCACTACTCACAAATCATAGTTTAATTTACAAATAAAAAACTCACAAAATTAAAATAAAAACTAAAAAAACTAAAAACTGAACTAAAACAAGAGAAGCTAAGTCACTAAATTAAGGATGAATCTAATAAGACGGTGACATGTCAGAGTGGCAACAGAATTGAGCTGTGGCTGGCATGTGGCAGGAGTGGCGAGTGAGCTGGCGAGAGTGAGCATGAGAGAGTGAGAGGGATCCACCTCCAGCTTTTAAGAAGCCCCGCCATCGGATCCAGCCAATCAGAGCCTGAAGAGACAAAATAGGTAATCAGGGAGAATGTACTGGGCCAGAGCGTACACGCAGTGCGCGTAACAGTGCTCAATATTATAAACAGCAGTTTAACAAGTGGGATTGTACCTGTGAGTTTTAGGCATACGGTGGTGACACCGCTATTGAAAAAGCCTGATCTAAACTCCTCTATACTCTCAGATTTAAGACAGTCTTTTAAGCTCACTTTCTAAGATTCTGGTGAAAATTGTTTACTGTCGGTTCAAGTCATTCTTAGATAAGTGCAAGTTTTTCAAGGTGTTCCAGCATTAAAACCTGTCATAGTACTGAGTCAGCATTGATGAAAGTTCTTAGTGACATTCTTTTAACTACAGATTCTGGTCACTGTGTTGTTTTGGTTCTGTTGGACCGGACAACTGCCTTCAATACAGTGGACCATAAGATTCTCCTGCCTTGGCTGGAGAAGTGGGTGACCATTCAGGGTGTAGCTTTAGATGGATTCAAACCCAAACAGAAAAAAGTTTTCTTGTCCATATTGGAACTGTTGAGCCTGACGCTGTACTTCTCATGTTTGGAGTGCCTCAATGATCCATACTGTCATGAAAGCAAAAGGCTTTCAGGACGAGGGGAAGGATTCTGACACCAGAGCTGGTTAACGATTCACATTCAAGGCTTCAGCTTTAATGTAATGTAAGAACAGTTCACAGAAACTGCTGCCACAGTGGATTCTTTCATTAAAAACTGTGAATTGCTCCTGAATTCCTGAATTATGTTTCAGTCAACAACAATAACCTTGCAGCAAACAACAACCTTGCTTACCGGATTCCCAATTACCACATCGTGCCAGTAAGTCTCCTTAGTGTGCCTCTGCTGATCCAAAATTGTCTCTTACTGTGCTTTTACAATGCTGTAGACTCCATTTTTTCCCCTTGTGGGTAAGTTCAAGCTAGCCAGCTGCTAGCTTGTGAGCTTTAACATATGGCAGCATATAATAACAACAGAAAACAGCCTATACCATTGCTGCCCGAGTTATTTTCTGTTTCCTCAGCTATCACCCACTCCCACCATGGCACCACCCACCTCTCCATCCGGATGTCATCGCTGTCTCCAACTCAGCCAAATTATCCCCAAACTGGAGGGACACACATCCATTCTTCATCAGTTCCGTGATGAAGAAGATTTCATCAACTCCCTGGTCAAAGTGGGAGCCGCCGCTGCAGACTCTCCTGAAGTCAAGCTAGATGACACCATTTCAATTGCTGTTCCCGGGGTCCCAGCCTGCTTGGGGGCCTGCAGCTCCTTCCGTCCACACTGAGGCCCCATTGATCCCCGCTGCGGCTTCTTCGATCCCCACTGCAGCTCCTACCGTCTCTGTAGAAATCAAGCTCCAGTACACGACCCAGTCTTCCACTGGGGGAGGCATCAGGGCCCACTGGCTGTGGGAAGAAACTAAACCTAAGGAGCACAAGGCCGCTATCTTAGGGTACTTTATTCCCAACCCCAAGATCAACAGCTGCACTCTGAACCACGGTCCCTGGATTCCAGTGGTCAGCCATGGTAGATACAAGAAGAAAACATACTTGTGCTCTCCCTCTCCTGCTGTTGAAATTCTCCTCATCAACCAATTTACCCTTTTGGTTGAACAGGAATTCCCTCCACTTTGCCTACCATGACAGCCAACCCGATCCACACCTCCCTCCAACCTGTAGTCTTGTCAGCCCAGAACGCTCTCCATGAACATCCAGCGTCGAGTCCCCTGCCAGTAGAGACCAAACCAGGACTCTTCCCGACAAGGGTGGTGCCAGTACCCCCATTCTAATTGTTGGTTTATCTATGGTTTGTGATGTCTGAATTAGGTTCAGCTGAGTCAGGCCGCTTCACATATGGCTCAAAGTTTATTGTAAAATGACTTGCCTTCCCTATGCAGACAACTTTGCAGCTTTTTTCAATAGACTGGACTTCTTCAAAAAAGATCGTCTTCATCTAAACCGTGCAGGATCCTGCTCCTGTGAGGCTTTCTCCGCCCAGGCAGCCCCACGTGCGTGGCTATTTACACAATACACGTCCACTCAGACTGCTCTGCCTTCAACACTCACCTGCTCCTCTACTGTTTGACCTCAAATCACCACACCCCATGACACTGTCCCCTATCACTCACTTCAGGCATCAACACAGCTACCTACTCAAACAGGCAACTATGAATTGATTAATCTTCCAAAACGAGTCAGCAGCTCTAATCTCACTGCTCATTCATGATCAAACTCTGCTTCACACCCTAAACTTAATCCAACAGGGTTTAAGAATATGAACGGTTTAGGTTTTATACACTTAAATATCAGAAGTATTATTCAGCAAGATTTATCTGAAACTTGTTTGAGATGCACTGTGAATGACTCTGAGATAGCCTTGATAGATTTTTAACCTTTATAGCATTGATAGAAATTAAAGAGGGGGAGGTGTGACTATTTATTTAAAATATTGTTTTAATTGCACTGTTATTAATGGTGTCAAAATGGAGAAGTGTTTAGAGTTTTTAGCTTTAAGAGTGTGTATTGCAAAAAAAAAAAAAATAGTGTTATTACTGTAGTCGGCAAATACAGACCTCCATCTGCTCCCACTTCAGCTATTGATAAGTTAGCTAATCTGTTATGTCATTACATAAGCTCAGAGTCGATTGTATTGGATGATTTTAACTTAAACTGGTTGAGCTCTGCTTCTGATCATTTAAAAGAACACGAACATATATGTACAACATGTACAAACATAAATCTCTCACAGGTAGTTGTAGCTTTTTTATTCAATAGTTACACTTTCCCAAAGCCTATTCAAATCCACAAAAAATCTGAAGGGCAGTAAATTCTGTTAAATAGAATATATATATATTTCCCCTGTCATTCACCACTATCACTACACCTGATGGATGCTCACTCTCAGATCAGGTAGAAATATGTGCTGCTTTCAATCAGCATTTTGCTTCCGATTGTCATTAATTTGACCATACTTATACAGGACCCCCCCCCTCCACCTGCCACTGATTCTGCCATCAACATTTTACCAAACCCTGTTTTACTCTCCAGCTGTTCTCTCCTGGTGAAGTGGCCAGCACATTACAGGCTATAGACACAATGAAATCAGTTGGTGAGGATGAAGTTGACCAATACTGCCTTCGAATCGACTACTGTAATGCCCTGCTTTCTAGTCTTCCTAAAGACAGAATTTCACAACTACACCTTCTTCAGAACTCAGCACTTGAGTGCTGATGAAGACCAGAAGGCGGGCCCACATTACACTGGTTTTAGAATCATTCCATTGGCTCCCTGTGTGTTTCAGGATTGATTTTAAGGTCCTTTTAATGGTTTTTAAATGTCTAAATGGTCTTCCACCTTCTTATCTCTCTGATTTGCTTTTACCCTATGAACCTTCGTGGACCCTGAGGTCCTCCGGCACCGGCTTTTTAACTGTTCCACGAATAAATACTAAAACTCATGGTCACATAGCTTTCCAGTATTATGCTCCTCACCTGTGGAACAGCCTGCCAGAGAACCTGAGGGCTGCAGAGAGCATAGATATTTTTAAAACTAGACTCAAGACCCACCTTTTTAATTTGGCTTTAAACTAGTGCCCCTTTCTTATCTTCACTTTTTATCTTCATTAGTCTTAGATAGGTTTTAGGTCTTATTCTGACTTTTAACAATCCTCCTATTTTACCCTTTTACTGTTTGACTCCTGTATCTTATTTATTTATATGTTTTATGTCTGTCTTATCTTTTTAATGTTTTATATTCTCCAGTGTTTCCTTGGAAGGGGGAGCTCTCCATGCTGGGGGGTGGTTGAGGGCCCTGGTGGCTGTGGTGCTTGCTCGGCATCCGCTCCTTCTTGGTGGGGTGGGGATCACTGCTGCTGTTACGTGGTAGTGGTCTGGTCCTCTCCTGCCGGTCGGGGTGGGCACTACGTGGGTGGGACCAGGCTGCTGGGGTCCGGTGGCTGCCCCTCGGTACGGATGGCTCCCCAGGATAGCGCCGCCTCAGCATATTTTTAGCTTCTTTTTAATTACCCTTTGTGTGTGTGTGTGTGTTTGCACGCATGCGTTCGTCCATATATGTATGTGTATCTGTGTATGTGTTGGGGACGGGGGGCATGTATTGATTTTAATATGTAAAGCACTTTGTGCTGCATTTTATTGTACGAAAAGTGCTATATAAATAAGGTTGGTTGATTGATTGATTGATTGATTGATTGATTGATTGATTGATTGATTGATTGATTGATAATAGCAAAAGTTACTTACACACAATGCTGTCTTTGTCAGCAAAATGCAGATCTGGACTTGCCGACAAATCTCAATAAATAGCTTGTTACGGCTTCATAATGTGGCGAAGTACTGCAGTCTGTGAAAAGATCCAAACAGCTTCTACAAGTCACTTGTTTCTTAGAGCTACTGTCTACTTTTAGCCTGGGTTGCATGTTTGCTTTTTGGATACCAAACCAGTTTGAGTGCGAAAGAAGCTGAGGCAGCTGGAGCAGGTTAACAGGAACTAGGATCGACAAACAGCTATGCTGCAGTATTCATGGGTCCAGACCTACAGACACTTATTCTCGGATCCGGACCCATAGACACTTATTCACGGGTCCGGACCTACAGACACTTGGTAAAGTAAATGACTAAAACAGTGTCTGTGGATAATTACAGCAGAGAAAAGAATTCCTTACCTATCCTCAGCACATTCTAGTGCGAACTGAGGAAAAAGCTGCGCAATGATGTCATTAACTCATGTCGGCAGTTCAATTTTCAAGTGACAGTACAGGTATTTAATAATTGAAAAAATAACCTATTATAGAACCTTCTTTAATAACAATAAAACAATGTTTTTGAATACCCAATCAGAATTTGGTGACATGCAATATAACAACTAGACAATTCCCGCACGTGGAAATCGTGAGAGGGGCTCGGGGGTCGGTGGGGGAGGGATAACAGGCAGAGTCTGTGTGAACTGAGTCCCATTCAGTTCATATGTGGAATCTGTGTGTCAGTGTTTGGAGACTGACAGACATTACCATTAGCTGATGCTGATCAGCTGAGCTTCATCTGTCTGTGTTATGTACACTGTTTACAGCTAATAATTGAAGAGCTTTGACTGTTTGAGAGAGAATCATTTTGAATCAGTTTATTCTATCAGTAATATTAGTAATAGTAACAGTAGGAGGAGGATGAATAGGAGAAGGAAGAGTTGTAAGACTAGTGGGATGGGGAGGAGTAGGAGGAGTCATAGGAGTAGAAGGAGGAAGAGTAGTAGTAGTAGGAGGAGGAACAGGAGTAGTAGTTGGAGGTAAAGAAGGACCAGAAGGAGGAAGAATAGTAAGAGGAGGAGTTGTAAGAGAAGGAGTAGGAGGAATTACAAGGAGGAGGAGTAGTAGGAGGAATAGTAGCAGGAGGAGGAGGAACAGGAATAGTATTAGGAGAAGAATAGAAGGAGGCGTTGTAGGAGGAGGAGGTGTTGTAGAAGTAACAGAAGTAGAAGTAAGATAAGGGGTTTCAAGACTAGCAGGAGGGGGAGGAGTCAAAGGAGGAGGAGGAGCGAGTGAAGGAGGAGGATTAGTCATAGGAGTAGTAGGAGGAATAATAGTAGG
>JAPTYQ010000005.1:53347533-53359092 GCA_029814465.1 Ostorhinchus cyanosoma
TGTCAATGGCATGTTCGTCCCCATGCGACCACTGCAGACTCAATAGGCCCTGCGCCGTCACTCGGCTCGGGCCTAATAATAATCTGAGCAGGAACAATGTATCCGTTTCCATGGCAACCACGAATTTTGCCTTACTTGAAAGTTCTCGACCTCCCCCACATCACTGTGGGGTCTAATGTCACATGTCGTGCACATACACTCAGGTGACCGACCCCAATGGGCCGTGGCCCATCGACTCCAAATCATTCTAAGTCGGAATAAATATGTAGTGCGTGTGCATGACATGCACATGCTTGGAAAGGGCTCGCCGCTGTGTGTGTGTGTGTGTGTGTTTGAGTGTCTGTAATTGTGTGTGTGTGTGTGTCTGTGTGTGTTTGAGTGGCGACAGGCGTCACTGCCATGTTCGTCCCCATGCGACCACTGCGGACTTAATAGGCCCTGTGCCGTCGTTACTGGGATCAGGCCTAAATATTCCCACAACACAAACACTGTGTAAAAAGGGCTCATGTTGTAGATGACAGTGTTTCCATTGTCACAACAGAGCCTCTGAATGTCCAAATAGGTCATATCTGACGACCATGAAAAGCTCACAAGTTGCATTTTACACCAATTATTTGCATGTATTGACCGGATTAGTGGATCAACAGGTATTGAAGTTTTCTTATCAGTACATGATTTTGGTTGCCAGTGGATGTTTGAGTCTTCATGGGTTCATCTCAAAATAGAAGATTACACATCATGATTTGATTGAACATTTAATTTTGACCTCAAATGAAATATGCATCATGCATGTACGTGTAAAGAATGCTGATACGAGATATGAAACATAACCTTTTAACTGTTGCCAATCAAATGGTAAATAACATCCTCTTTTGGGTTCATGTATTTGTAGATCACTGCATATCATTGGCAGAGAACAATGAGGAATTCATCATGAGCGATAAACAATGCTTCTATTAACGTTCTGCTGCTTTTAGCTGACAATTTGGCATATTTACTATATATACAATGTGCAAAAAACATGCTGTAGCAGATGAATCAATACGTCCAGAACTGTTTTATCCAAGTAATAGCTGGTCACGCTAAATTGTATGTCAACAATTTTTAATTTCACTATGACAACAAAAGCATTCTGTAAATTTGAATTCACAAATGGTAAGCATCATCTTGCTAAAATGCTGAATTTCAGTTCTGATTAAACAACTTATTCTGAGAATAATCCACTCACCAACTCTGTGCAGGAAGAGCTTGGCCTTGGAGGGGAAGTTGTAGTTGATGACATTGTCCAGCAGAGGTATGTCTATACCACGAGCAGCAACATCAGTCACAAGCAACACCATTGCTTTCCTGTGCACAAATTTTCCTATGTTGATTTTCCTGGCAGTCTGGTCAAGGGCGCTGTAGATGTATGCACACTCTACACCTTCAGAAGACAACAGCTGCACACAAAAATAGATGCTTAACAAAAAAACAAAGCACATGTTTGAAAAAGAGCTCAATACCAAGGTGAAACTGAATAAACTGTGGGGGTGTTACCTCTTTCAGGTACTCCACATGGTGTTTGGTGGCAGTGAACACCACTGTCTGCTCCTGTGGCTTCACTACGTTCCTCAGGAGGTGAAGCAGCAGTGCTGGCTTGTCGTCCACTCGCAGATGGAAGAATGACAGCTGAGGAGAGACAGGAGGCTTAGAGAAGGCTGTAGAGGCTTAAGGTTGTCCATACCATTGACTATGCTACATTTATACGTTGACGGGTATTTTCAAAAACAGAATTTTCTCTGCCATCGTGCCAATCATGACGACGGGCACATGCACCAAAAACGAAGGTTTCTTAAAACTCCAGCCAAAGTGGAGATTTCAGGAAGGTGAAAAACGGACATTCTCGGATGGACATCACAGTTTTTGAAGGAAATATTCTAGCACTTTACATGTGATGATACAGTATAGAGGAAGAAGATGGAGCTTATAAGTGAAGTTACAAGTATTAAATGAAAAAATAAGGAAGTTTGATGCTAGCAAATGTTAGCATCTTAGCTAATTAGCGCCAACTACATCTGCCTAACAGGATCTTCATGTATTTACTTGATATAAATCAGACCTTTATGCAGTGCTTCCACACCGGCATACTTCATATTTTGTTAAGCAGTCCTTTATCTGTTCTGTCCAGTTCAGTGGAAGGTAAATGAAAAAATAATTTATGTCTGTGCACAGCAGTCTTCATGAATTACAAACATTACTGAAAACTACAGAACTGACATGGCTCAACTCAACAGAGTTCAAACCCTTTTTCATCTGCTCAGACACACCAGGAAAGCAGTTAATGATTGTAAAAACAAAAAGTCACCGGGCTCATCCATTAGCATTGCAATGGTTACACTTCTTGGATTTGTTTGGACCCAGAACCAGGAAAACTACATGTCCATAGGTTCATAGCAGATGTAAAAAGGGTTCTAAATTACATTTTTTGATCACCAGCCAATGTGGCTGGTCACTTTGTAAAGTTACCAGCCAATCAGAATTTCCATCAGCCAATTTTTTCCAGTGAAAAAAAGAGATACGAGTGCCACTGAATGGATTTGCTCATTTTATTAACATTGCTGGCATGAAAAACACGAAGTACAATAAATACAACAAAATATATACAAAAGTGCAAACATTTAATTTCAAGTTTGGGATCAATAAAATCTATCTATCCATCCATCTAAACTTTTTACTTTACTTTGCTAGCCAGTTCCCTTCTCTTTTACTCCTTTTCCACCAAACTGGTTCCAGGGCTGGTTCGGAGCTGGTGCCTGACTTGGCACCAGTTCTTTATGTTTCCACTGCCCAAGCACTGGCCAGACCTTTTCCATAAAGGTTCCAAACAAGCAGGTACCAACACTGAGCTGGATTAAACCGGGACAAAACATCAGTGGGTGCATGTTACAGACCCAAACAGGAGCAGAGAAAACTATGAACTGGCATTTTTTTTTTAAAACTACAACCAGTGGGTTTTAAGTTTAGTTTATAGAGAAAGAGTTATAGAAAGCAAAAACATGCAGCAGTGGACAGAAAAGGAGACCCAGTGCTTTCTGGCTCTGTGGGCTTCATCTGAAGTCCGAGACAACTTGGGGGAACCTGTCGAACAAAGGCGGTGTTTGGAAAAATATAGAGAGATGGATACAACTGGACCTGGGCCAGCTTCTAAACAACCTCAAGAAGTTAACGAAGGACTACAGGGACCACAAAAGACAGTTTGGACTCAGCGGCCAGCAGATTAGAACCCTGCATTTGGACCTGGGTTTTTGGGGACAGGTCGGTAAATCCGACTACCGGTGCACTGGTGAAATAAACATTTGAAAAATGCTATGCTACAAGCAGAATCTGCAAGAGCTACTTGGAGATGTTGCAAGATTGTCTTCTTGGTGGCAGGATGATCTGAGTGTTACCGAGTACCAGCTGCAGGGGTCATCAGCTGGGAGCCATCCTTCCTCGATGTTTCGCCCCTTAGCATAGCGTACACAGACTAGTGGCTTTCGAATGTGGACAAGTCTGTGGTTCAAACAGCGGGAAAACGATCCTGGTTCTATCACCAGGTTCTTTTTTGTGGAAAAGAGATATTTCAGTCTGTGCTCCCTCATTGGGCTCCACTCATTCTTCGAGTTTTTTCTGTTGGACACTCCGTTCGTTTCCATGGCTTTTCACGCTGGTTTCACTGCAAACTGTACAGCCAATAGGCGTATGAAACATTATCATGTAGCATTACAGCACAGTGTTCATGGGAAGTGGAGGAAGTACTGCCAGGGGGACAAATGACCAAGAACAGAGCCATTTATCTATCATGCATGTAACACCTCATGTGTCACCAGCCAAACTGGCTAGTGAATTTTTATTAACACACGCCAAAATGAATTTTAACCCGCATTTGGTGGGTTGGTGTTAATTTAGAACCCAGGACGTAATGTTTTGTTGTGATCCTTTTCAGGATTCTGATTGGTTAATGCTTCTCAATCATCTCACAACTGCCATGTACAGGTCTGGCATGCTTTTGCCAGTGTGGCTTTATAGGGCTATGTAAAGGCAGACTTTTCAGAAAACGGTCCCATCTGAGGAGAGGAGGAAATATTCAATTTCAAAAATACCCTGCAACGTGTAAACAGCCAAAAACTGTAATTTTTTTATGTTTCTAACATTGAAAAAAAGCAGTGAACAACACCTATGAGATCTCATCAGAGTGATATGATGAACAATGGAAACACTGACAGCTATTCAAATACATCTGGCTCATATTCCACACATTTTAATAGTGCTGCATATCACTGCAATATGAATACAACAGCGGCTGTACTGCACAGTTCCCAATCGAGTTCACAAGCAATTAAGAACAGTCAGCTGCAGGTGCCAGCAGTTATGCATTTCTATTTTTCTATGACAGGAAGAGCACATTATAAACCCTCTTTTCCATTTTCTATGATGTGAACTGCATAGATTAAAGGTCAAATGTCTAGTTTGCACCCAGTATCCTTCAGGTAATTAAGTGTTTGTGTTGGTGGCACCAGTTTACAGAGTGCTATTGTTCAGATCAGTGTCGACACATCATTATCACTACTATTTTTTATTGTAGTTTATTATTGTTTTTTTATTTATATAGCGCCAAATCATAACAAAATTTATCTCATGACACTTTACATATAGAGCTGGTCGAAACCAGACTCTCAAAGGGGGAGTCTGTTAAAAGGGGGTGAACCCATAAAAGTAAACAACTATAAACCAATTTCTAAACTGTGTATCTTAGCAAAATTGCATGAGAGGATCATCAGTGATCAGTTAAAGAAGTTTTTAGAATCAAATAATATTTTTGGCCCCAGTCCAATCTAGTTTTAGAAAACAGTACAGCACTGTTACAGCTGCGCTGAAGGTCTTAAATGATTTAATTGAGGCTGTGGACAACAAAAAATATTGTTTCGCTCTTTTTATAGATTTGTCAAAAGCATTTGACACAGTGGATCATTGCATGCTGATACAAGCCGTACATCACATCGGCTTATCTAAACATTGCAGCTGCCTGGTTTGCCAACTACCTGTCAAACAGAACTCAATATGTTCAAGAAGCTGGAACCACTTCTTTTCTGGACATTAAAGGGGTGCCCCAAGGCTCAGTGTTGGTAGACATTTTATTTTCAATCTATTTAAACAATCTTTGTAATAATTTAGCAAATGCAATGTATAATTTTTATGCAGACACCATTATTTATTGCTGTTCAACCTCACTCACTCAGGCTTTTGAGTTTTTACAAACTGCTTTAAATGTTATCCAGTCTCGTTTACTGTATCTTAAACTGGTTTTAAGCAGATAAAACCAAGCTTATGGTTTTCTCTTATAAAAAGGCACTTCCACAAAATATGAATATTGTAACATCTGAAGGAAAACCTATAAAGCAGGTTTTAAATTATAAGTACTTTGGTTTTAACCTCAATCAGGAACTTTCATTTAAAGCACATTTAAATAATTTGAATTCTAAACTTAGGGTGAAGCTTGGCTTCTTTTTTAGAAACAAAACCTCTCTTTTCCCTCAGGGTCAGAGAAACGCTAGTGACGGCAACTTCTTGCTTATTCTTGACTATGGAGATGTACTTTATTTAAATGCATCATCCAAATGTCTCCAGTCTTTGGACACTGTTTTTCACTCAGTACTGAGATTTGTCACTGGCTGCAGTTGTCTCACCTACCACTGTAACCTGTATAAGAAATCTAACTTGCCTTCTCTGAGTGCTCACAGGTATACACACTGGCTTAATTTAATATATAAGGCTCTTTTAGGTCTGAGCCCTTCTTATTTGTGTGTACTATTGCAGTGAACAAGTAGATGCTATGCCTTGCATTATTTTAATACACTTGTTTTATCCGTTCCTCGAGTAAGGACTGAGTTTGGTCAGAGAATTTTCAGCTTTGCTGCGCCCTCTGCATGGAACACTCTCCAGACCAAACTGAAACTCTCTGAAGTTGTCTCACTTGGAGTGTTTGGTTCGATTCTGAAGGATAGGCAGCGTGAAACCATTAAACTGCTGTGTTTTAAATCTTAAATTGTTGTTTGCTGCTGTGTATAGCTCCCGAAATGCTTTAAAAATACTATTACATTTCCAAAACTGTTTGTATTATTCTGTATTGTCACTATGTAAAGTTTATGAAATGTGTGCAAGAGTGAGAACAACAGGGGGACTTAAAACACATCCCTGGGGGGAGCCAGTGTTTAGCGTGATGGCGGAGGATGTGAGGTTATGGATTCTGGCTGACTGCGGTCTATTTTTCATGAAGTCCAACACCCAATTGCACATGGTGGGACTCAGACCCAGTGCGAGCAGTTTGTTTATGAAGGTCTGTGGAATTGTAGTGTTAAAGGGTGAGGAGAAATCCAAAAACATCCTGACATAAGAGCCTCTGTTCTAAAGATGAGTAAGGGCCTGGTGGGTAACAGAGGCAATGGCATCAGATGTGGAGCAATTTCCCCTGTAGGCGTACTGGTGACGGTCTGTAATGGAGTCCATGTTGTCTTTAATATATGACATCAGCAGCCACTCAAAGCACTTCATGACTATTGAGGGGAGGGCCACCAGTCAATAGTCAGTGAGGTCTGAAGCTGCTGATGATTTTGGGATGGGGATGATGGTGGCTGTTCTGAAGCAGGCTGGCACCTTTGGCTGGGAGAGGGATGTGTTGAAGATATACGCCATTACCCCTGAGAGCTGGTGTGCACGGTCACTCATAACCCAATCTGGGATGTGATCAGGGCTGGCAGCTTTACGGGGGTTGACTCTCCTCAGTGACCTCCTTACGTTCCCTGTGGTGACACTGGGGGCGCTTTCACACAGTGTACTCAAGGATGGTACAGACTCGAATACATTCACACCCTTCCCACAGATGTTGTGTTCACACACCTACTGTGTACCGGGCCCAAGAAGGAATGGGTGTTTTGGGCCAAACAGTGGGTGGCGGTGTGGAGGGAATTCTGTCGCTATCCAACAAACAGAAGTCAGAAGAAGATAAACCATTACCTATCTGTTAGCCTGTTTGAGGCAAAGAGAAGAAGAGCAACCTTTGTAGTCCCTGATATATCACCGAGTGTTTTGGTCGATAAGTCGAGCCTGTACTGCGTGGATTAGAGGCTTTAGAAAAAAAGCTACAGGAGCCCTGTCTATGGTTTCATGGTGATTTACCCACTTCCACTGGCAAAATGGTGATGAGGTCACTTCCGGATTTGGGCACGGATGCGTTCACATGGCATTGTACCATGCCGGAGTAAGGGTGGCCCGGATCCAGGCCACCTTCTCAAGTGGACTCGGCCACGGTACTCGAGCATGGAACGGTTGTGTTCACATGGACCAAATAAAGCAGACTTGGGTACATAGCATACTAATAATAATGGATTAGATTTCTATAGCGCTTTTCAAGGCCCCCAAAGCGCTTTACATTATTGATCCAGTATTCATTTGCTCTCACATTCTCCCTCTGGTGGTGGTGAACTACATCTATAGCCACAGCTGCCCCTGGGGCAGACTGACAGAAGCCTACGGACCTTCCGACCACCACTGAACATTCATACACCAGTGTGAGTGGCACTGGAGGCGAGGAGGGTGAAGTGTCTTGCCTAAGGACACAACGGACAGACTGGGATAGAACGGGATTTGAACCGCCGACCTTTTGGTCATTGGACGACCCGCTCTACCTCCTGAACCATGGCCGCCCCTACTTAGGCACAGACTTGAGTACACTGTGTGAAAACGCCCCGAGTGGCTGCCTGCTCTTCAGGTGAGGGAGTGAGGGGGGTGCAGGGTGAAGTGTTCGTGGCCTCAAAGCAAGTAAAGAAATTATTAAGAGCATCAGGAAGACAAGGATCCTGAGGGCACTCAACTTCTCTGTTCTTGTAATCCATGACACTCTTAATGCCCCTCCACATGCAAAGGTCCTTGCTCTTTTGATGTCAGTTGTCAGGGTTCTCCTCACTTCCCTGAGTAGCTGCTCATCACCAGATCTAAAAGCTGTGTCATGTGTCCTTAGTAGAGCCCAAACCTCTGCTTAGCCCAGACCGTAACAGCACTGTATTTGATGGTGACATCCTCAGTGCACTTCCTGATGTAGCCAGTGACTGATGCAGCATACTCCCCTCCAGGTCTACTTCTCCCTCTTGAGTGGCTGCCTCCCTGAAAATCTGCTGGTCTAAGCATTCAAAACGCGCGCAATATGCCTGCAGCATCCTCTGGCCACACAGTGAAAGATTTCAGACCCGGCTTATTGACAGGCTGGTATGTAGAGGCCATTAGGACAGAGACATGGTCTGAGAGGCCAACATGGGGACGCGGGATGGATCTATATGAGTCCTTGATGTTTGTGTAAACTTTGTCCAGTGTGTTAGTACCACAAGTTGGGATGGTGGCATGCTGATAAAAAGTGGGTAAAATGTCTGTCAGATTTACATGGTTAAAGTCATCCGCCATGATGTAGAATGCCTCTGGGTGTTTATTTTGTAGAGAGCTAATGTAGCCGCTTAGGTCCACTCGTGACCCGTTAGCATAAGCGAATGGGGGTATATAGACAGCCACTACAAATACTGCTGTGGGCACTCGTGGAATATGGTGGGGTCGACATCTGTTGGCTAAGAATTCAACAGCCTCCAAGCAGTGGCTTTTGATGAGAAAACAATTTGTGCACCAACTGTTGTTGAGAGACACAAAGGCTTCCTCCTTGGGTGTTACCCAACAGAATAGCGCCGGCTGGCTCTGAAGATGCTTAACCTCTAGCAGTCACACAGCCCAAGTCTGAGGTAAAATTCTACCGAATTCCTACAGAGCACATTTTAGATGCATCTTCCTGAATTTGCACAAGGACAAAACATTACACTCGCCTAATATTAAGCAAGGAATAGGCTGGAATTGTTTGCATTGCTTATTACCTTGATCTGGTGACTGAGTTTTGAATCCACATCCAGACGAATCAGCACTGGCTCTGTCAGTCCTAGAAATATAAAATGTTTATGGTGTTAGACTGGGTCCAGGGAACTAAAATGATCCTTTTAAACTTCATATTGCTCAGAAACACACCAGACTAGTACTGAGGACAAAACCACAATTGTCATTATCATAATATAGCTTCCTTTTCTCTTTAGGGTTTATATGGTTCTTATTCTTTGACATGAATGCTTCCAAATGTGTTAATTTTCTTGTTTATTTCTTTTTATTGCATACTTTGATGCTGAACAAACATTTTATGATTATAGTAATTGCATATGAAAGTTAGATTTTCTGATATGTCCTATTGCTTGTTAAGTACTGTCATGTTTTGACAATGAAAAAGAGATTAAAGCCACAAATAACTAACTTTTACATATGCTCGGAAGGGGCTCGCCGCCATGAAAGTGTGTGTGTGCGTGTGTGTGTGTGTGTGTGTGTGTGTGAGAGTGGCGAAAGTCGTCAGTGGTGACCGTGTCACTGGCATGTTTGTCCTCTTGCGACAACTGCAGACTCAATAGGCCCTGCACTGGTGTTACTCGGCTCGGGCCTAATTAAAATCACAAGTGGTGTCAAAGGCCATCGCCCCCCCTTGCTACCGCCTCCCCATGCGACCGCTGACGCCAACTGACCATGAGAGAACACTGTGTCAGGGGCTGGATCCGACATTCTGTGAAATACACGCACTGTTGTATAAATATGTAGGGGGCGCTATATTGCAACTTTTTTTTCATTTTTTTCAGATGAATGAGCTTAGCATTGTGAGATGGACAACTGTCATAAATTTGAGCCAAATCGGTGTTCGTATGTCGGAACTGAAGCAGTTTTTGTAATGGTACATTTGTAGGGGGCGCTATAGTGCAAAATGGCAATTTGTTTTGATGATTAGGTGTAGGTCCGGGAGATTGACAATAGATTCAAATTTGAGCCAAATCGGTGTTCGAAAGTCCGAATTGATCCCATTTTAGTAAAGGTATATTTCTAGGGGTCACTACAGTGCAAAATCACAATTTCTTTTGATAAATGGGTGTAGACCCCAGAGATAGACGTCTGAGTCCAATTTGAACCAAATCGGTGTTTGTATGTCCGAGCTCAAGCAGTTATTGTAATGGTAATTTTTCCAACATCTTCGCAAAGTTTGCGACCTCGTTGCACAAAAACAGTGAGACTTTTCCAAAAAAATTTGGATCACTTTTGATCCTCCACTGGTCTAGATAATGTTCAAAAAGTTTGCGCTCATTCGGTCCAACGACCAAGGAGGAGAAAGTTAAAATACAACGCTGACTCAGATTTAGGAAATTTCAATCCAACGTGGCTGACTTCCAGTTTGTTTAGGGGCGTGGCCATAATAATATTTTTTGTTTGTCACTTCATGTTGAATATCTGTACCAAATTTCGTAGCTCTACGACAAACTTTGTTGGAGGGCATCCCATTGGCTTTTGTATTTCCACTTTTCAAGGGGGGTGTTGCCACATTTCTTTACCGACATCTACAAAACCTTTATGCACATACAATTTTACACACTTCTGAATTGTGTGCCAAATTTGGTGAACTTTCGTGCAGGTTCAGGGGTCAAATTAGAGCTCAAAGAGCAGGAGAAGAAAAACAAAAAATAAAAGTAAAAAATAAACAATAATAATCTGATCAGGAACAATCTTTCCGTTTCCATGGCAACCACGTATTTGACCTAACTTGAAAGTTCTAGACCTCCCCCACGTCACTGTAAGGTCCATGCCACTTGTCGTGCACTTACACCCAGGTGACTTACCCCAAAGGGCCGTGGCCCATTGACTCCCATGTATTCTGAGCAGGAGTAAATATGGGGTGTGTGCACGTGACATGCACATTTTCGGAAAGGGCTCGCTGCCGTGAATGTGTGTGTAGGGGAGTGGCGACAGTCATCCATGGCGACCGTGTCAATGACATGTTCGTCCCCATGCGACCACTGCAGACTCAATAGGCCCTGCACCGTCACTCAGTTCGGGCCTAATAATAATAATCTGAGCAGGAACAATCTATCTGTTTCCATGGCGACCACATATTTGGCCTTGAAACTTCTCGACCTCCCCCATGTCACTGTGGGGTGCAATGTCACATGTCGTGCACTTACACTCAGGTGACCGACCCCGACGGGCTGCGGCCCATTGACTCCCATGTATTCTGAGCAGGAGTAAATATGGGGTGTGTGCACGTGACATATGCACATGTTCGGAAAGGGCTTGCCGCCGTGAATGTGTGTTTGTGGGGGAGTGGCGATAGTCGTCCATGGCGACCGTGTCATTGGCATGTTCGTCCCCATGCGACCACTGCAGACTGAATAGGCCCTGCGCCGTCACTCGGCTCGGGCCTTAAAAAAAAAAAAAAAAATTAATAATAATAATTAAAACCGCAAGCGGTGTCAAAGGCCCTCTCGTCCCCTTGCTACCGCCTCCCCATGCGACCTCTCACACCACCTGACCGCGAGAGAACACTTAGTCGTGGGCCGGATCCGACATTCTCAGATACACGCACTTTTATATAAATATGCAGGGGGCGCTATAGTGTGAGTTTCTTTCAAGTTTGTACGATTAATGGGT
>JAPTYQ010000005.1:53432673-53443467 GCA_029814465.1 Ostorhinchus cyanosoma
ACCGGTGGTGTAATAACAACAAACGACAAGAGAAACGACAAGACAAACAATAAGGACTATAGTGGATACCCCCCCCCCCCTCCATAAAAGGTTCATGACCAATTCATCATTTAAAAAGGCTAATGTTTGATTTCTACATCATCAGATGAACATCCATCAGTCCATGTTCATCTACAGCAGACCTGGGCAAAGTAAGGCCCGGGGGCCACATGCGGGCCCGATAGCTGGCCCTGATCGGCCCCGCATGAGGTCATTGGCAAATTAAAAGTCAGTGCAAATATATATCATAGGACTTTTATTTTGTAGAATCTGCTAAATTAACCTTTTTTTCGCACATACTTTCTGTACTCATGGGCTTATGCTCTGATTGGTTTATTGGTCAGTTTCAGCCCATTAAGATGTCATCTAACGCCAACAAAAAAAAAAAGAAAGATTGATTTAGAATGCAGAGATTTTAATAAGACATGGACTTCTAAATGTTTCACCACTGAAGTCAGAAAAGGAACTGAGATATGCAAACAAACCAAGCTGCATTTATAGTTTTACATGTAAAGTTAACATGGATGGAAAAAATAAAAGGGTAACATAGAGCTGGTTTTGCACATTTTTGAAAATGTTTTTGTGAATATTCATTAAATAGTTGTATTCTGTGCTCCACATTTTCACTGTATCATCGTATTGTTTCGTTTACTGTGTTTAGAGACAAATACTTAGCAGAGCTGCTGGTGAATTGATCTGGCCCTTAATAACTATCAAAGTATCTCATGTGGCCCCGTGGGAAAATTAATTGCCCACCCCTGATCTACAGTCTCTGTCCATGGAGTGGATCTGTCCTTCACTTTGGTTCTCTCATTTTGTCCATTTGCTTCACTGACTGTTTACTGATTACTTGATTATTTGTTTATTTTTACAGTATTTTAAACAATTTCTATAAAACCCTGTCAGGTGACTTTGTTGTGGTTTTGGCTCTAGAAATAGCATTGAATTTAATTTCTTGTTAGAAACCTTTGGTAATTATTAGGAGAATAATTACAGATTGATTGTAGAGATGACCTGCTTTAATTAACATGGTGATTTGACTTAAACTCATGTTTTTATATTGAGCTTTACAGCTTTTTCATGTGACGACACAATGTTCCTGACTATTCCTCAGTCAGACCAAATGATTATTCATGTTTTCCCTGCAAATTGTGTCATTACAATGATTGTCCTTATTTTATGTGTAACTATATATGTATACAAATCTTGGAAATTAACCTGTTATATAAGTGTCTCTGAAATATAATTTTGTTCAGTTGTAAATAAAACATAAATAAGTCTTATCCTGTTACTGCTTTTGTTTATATTATCTATATATTGTGCAAGTTGAAAAATAATTTCAGCTGTGAAACTACATGTCTACGTATCAAATAAAAACAGTCAATGTCTTCATGTATTTTATACATTCATTTTACAATGCATTTTCTGCTGGAGTAATACATAACTGCTACTTTCATATTTCCATATGAATTTTATGTGTCTCACTAGACAGTGCACAAATTATTTCTTGATCATGATCAGACATATCTGGACTTTCCATGTGCAAGGTCTTGGTAATAGCCTCAGACATGACCCTTCTGTGTGCTTTTTGCAATGAAAAATAGAGGGGAAAAGTATTTATGTAAAGTCCATGTGTTACAGGAGTTAAAAAAAAAAAAGGTTTTCCGGTTTTTGCAATTTTGCCGAAAAAAATATCATGGTTAAAATGGGTGTGGCCTAGTCCAAGTGATTCAGTCCTATTCAGGGAATCTGAGGATGTGAAGTTTTTGAATCTGTACCGTACGATGTGGAAGTTACAGTGTAATCGTCCTGTATTGTAGCGCCCCCTGCTGGTGGAAATATATAAATTTTTGTGACTAACTTTCATTTAGGGTTCTGGAACAACCCTTCAAACTGCACCACACTCTGTTCAATGGTTCAGCCTGTAAAACCAGTTTTACCCATTTTCCCTGGATTTGCTCCATTGGGACCAATGCATTTGTAGAGCAAAAGTATGTTTTTTGCAAAAAATCATACCCACATTCAACGATCATTACGAAACTTTACCACTGACCTCAGGAGTGACGCTCACCAAATTTTGTGCAACTTGATTTTTCTCAGTTTATAGCACCCCCTAGAAGCTGATTTGCGCCAAATTTGGGACAGAACCTCTCACTGTCCTGTGATATAAATGAATTGAGTTTGATGTTGATAGCATTTTTTTTGTCAAAGATATGCAACAAAATGTGTTTTTTAGCTAGCAAAAAAGTTTGTTTGCTTATAACTCAGGCATCTTTTATTACAGCAAAATTATTTTAACAATTTTAGATCAGAAACCTCTGGAGAACATATGTGCAAAGTTTCATGCCAATAGACCTCAACGTCTAGGAGGAGTGACAAAAAGTATGTTTTCAATATGTAGTGATGTAGAAAAAAAATCTGCAGCGGAAGTGGGCGGGGCCTATGTCACAAGACTTGTCTCTATCCATGGAATACAATGATGTGAATTGTATTAATGTGTCATTTAAAATCTGGACATTTTAGGCTAAAACAGAAATGTAACTGTTATAGCGCCACCTAGTGGACTATAACCAAATTTTTCAGTGTGGTAGATCTGTGTCCTATTCTATAGCATCCATGTAAATTTCATAGTCCAACTTATTCAGTCCTATTCAGGGAATCTGAGGATATGAAGATTTTGAATCTGTACCATACGATGTGGGAGTTACAGCGTAAAACGTATTGACCTTTATTGTAGCGCCCCCTGCAGGTGGAAATGTATACATTTTTGTGACTAACTTTCATTTCGGGTTCTGGACCAACCCTTCAAACTGCACCTCCCTCTGTTGCACGGTTCAGCCGGTAGAACCGGTTTTACCCGTTTTCCCTGGATTCGCTCCATTGGGTCCAATGCATTTTTAATACAAAAATATTTTTTTGCAAAAAATCATACTGTCATTGACCGATCATTACGAAACTTTACCATGACCTCAGGAGTGAGCCCACATCATGCTCACCAAATTTTGTGCAAATCTGACCAACTTTTGTGCAACCTGATTTATCTCAGTTTATAGCGCCCCCTAGAAGCTGATTTGCGCCAAATTTGGTACAGAGCCTTTCACTGTTCTCTGAAAAAACTGAGTTGAGTTTGATGTTGATAGCCCTTTTTTTGTCAAAGATATACAACAAAATGTCTTTTTTAGCTAGCAAAAAAGTTTGTTTGCTTATAACTATCGCATTTTTTATCGCTTTCCAAATCTTTTGATAACTTTAGATCAGAAGCCTCTGGAAAACGTATGTGCAAAGTTTCATGCCAATAGACCTTATAGTCTAGGAGGAGTCACAAAAAGTATGTTTTTGATATGTCATGACTTAAAAAAAAAATCTGCAGCAGAAGTGAGCGGAGATTATGTCAAAAGACCTGACTCTATCCACGAAATACAATGATGTAAATTGTATTAATGTGTCATTTAAAATCTGGAAGTTAGAGGCTAAAACCACAAATGTACCTATTGTAGTGCCACCTAGTGGAATATAGCCACAATTTTTGGTGTGCTACATCTGTGTCCTATCTATAGCATCCATGTAAAATTCATAGCCCTCAGTCTAACAGTTCAGCTGTAATCAATTTTTTTTTTTTTGGCTTGGAATAAGCCACGCCCACATTGACCATCTTCAAGATAACGCCTCAGGAGTGGCCCTTCATCATACCCACCAAATTTCATTGAAATCGGTGCAGTGGTTTTAGAGATACGTTGACTGAAATATTTAACATTTCGGAATTTGTTAGCTAGCAATGGAAATTTATTTATTAATAACTCTGGTATTTTTCAACCAAAAAAAATTATTTTAATAACTTTTAATCAGCTCCATGAGAGGACTGTATATGCCAAATTTCAAGCAGATCTGACAAAACCCCTAGGAGGAGTTCGAAAAAGTAGGTTTTACAGTTTTTGAAATTTTGCGCAGAGAAAAGTCAGGCGGAAATGGGCGAGGCCTAGCTCATCTGATTCAGTTTTATTCAGAGAATTTTATTCAGTGACATACGGTTTACGAGTTATAGGACAAAATGCGGTTTTTTACTATAGCGCCCCCTTCTGGTGGATGTGTGTCATTTTTTGCGTCTGAGTTACGCGCGGTGGTCTGGACCAGTCCCCCAAAGGGCATGTCCAAACTATGCGCGGTTTGGACTGTGGCGACAGTTTTCTTACGGAAGAATATAAATAAGGCAAATAATAATAAAAATCTGAACAAAAACAATAGGGCTGCGTATGCTTGCATTACGCGTACAACAGCCCCCGCGTGCTTGGCCCCCTAATAATAATTTGAGCAAGAAAAATATATCTCCTTCCATGGCAACCACATATTTGGCCTTATTTGATACAACCTTCCCCACGTCACTGCGAGGTCCAAATGTCACATGCCATGCACTTACACTCAGGTGACCAACCCCAACAGACCGTGACCCATATACTCCCATTCATTCTAAGCAGGAGTAAATACACTATATTGCCAAAAGTATTCGCTCACCTGCATTGATTCATATATGAATTTAAGTGACATCCCATTCCTAGTCTATGGGGTTCAATATGACGTTGGTCCACCCTTTGCAGCTATAACAGATTTAACTCTTCTGGGAAGGCGGCCCACAAGGTTTAGGAGTGTGTTCATGGGAATTTTTGACCATTCTTCCAGAAGCGCATTTGTGAGGTCACACATTGATGTTGGACCAGAAGGCCTGGCTCTCAGTCTCTGCTTTAATTCACCCCAAAGGTATTCTATCAGGTTGAGGTCAGGACTCTGTGCAGGCCAGTCAAGTTCATCCACACCAGACATTGTCATTCATGTTTTTATTGGACCTTGCTTTTATGCACTGGTGCACAGTCATGTTGGAAGAGGAAGGGGCCACTCTAAACTGTTTCCACAAAGTTGGGAGCATGGAATTGTCCAAAAAGTCTTGGTATGCTGAAGCATTCACTGTTCCTTTCACTGGAACTAAGGGGCCAAGCCAAGCTCCTGAAAATCAACCCCAAACCATAATCCTCCCTCCACCAAACTTTACACTTGGCACAATGCAGTCCCACAGGTATCGTTCTCCCAGCAACCGCCAAACCAAGACCCATCCATCAGCTTGCCAGATGGAGAAGCGCAATTTATCACTCAAGAGAATGCGCCTCCACTGCTCTAGAGTCCAGTGGCGGTGTGCACGCTGGAATTCACTGAGCTCCTGAGAGTCACCCATTCTTTTACAAATGTTTGTAAAAGCAGTCTGCATGCCTAGGTGCTTGATTTTATACACCTGTGGCCATGGAAGTGATCGGAACACCTGATTCTGATTATTTGGATGGGTAAGTGAATAATTTTGGCAATATGGTGTATGTGGTGTGTGTGCATGACATGTACATGCTCGGAAAGGGCTCACTGCCGTGAATATATATATATATGTGTGTGTGTGTGTGTGTGTGTGTGTGTGTGTGTGTGTGTGTGTGTGTGTGTGGCGACAATCATCAATGGCGACCATGTCACTAGCATTTTTGTGCAGACTGCAGACTCAATAGGCCTCAATAAACGTGTTACTTGGCTTGGGCCTTGCAATAAAAAAAAAAAACAATAATCTGAGGAGGAACAATATATCCATTTCCATGACAACCACTTATTTGGTCTAATTTGAAAGCTCTCAACCCAGACGGGCCGTAGCCAATTGACTCCCATTCATTCTAAGGAGGAGTAAATATGTGGTTTGTGTGCATGACATGTACATGCTCGGAAAGGGCCCACTGCTTTGAATGTGAATATGTGTGAGTGGTGGACTCAATAGGCCCTGCACCGATGTTACTCGGCTCGGGCCTCATGATGACACTTTTTTGAGCAAAAAGAGCTAACAAATTTTAAATAAATGATTAGGTGATGAAATTATGTCAAATTTTTTTGGACATCTTGTATATCACAACTACATGGGATGTCATTGTTTTCCACCACGTTATATCAGTCTCTATACATTTTTGTGAATATTTTCAAAACTCATTAGTCTACGGTGGCTTTTATTGATATTTTTAATAAAACATGTTCTATTTAAATATAAACTGTTGACTGTTGGGTGTTTGTTCATGTTTTTTTCAGCTGTTACAACGTTTGTTAGAAGATGTTTTAGATACACAAGACAAAGGCACTCACCATCTGATATGCTGGACTCCTGAAACATAGTCTCAAAGGCTTGGTGTGTTTCAGCAAATGACAGACGTTCTGATGGGTTCCACCTCCAACCTGACGCAGAAAAAAAATAAAATAAAAATAAAAATAAATAAATAAATAAATAAATAAATAAATATATATATATATATATATATATACACACACACACACACACACACACACACACACAAACACATACACACACATACACACACACGCACACTCCTATAAAAATAGTCATGTTTTAAATTGAGCAACAGTACATCTTATCATATTCTGGATGGACACAGCACTGGTACTCACAGTGCCTCATAAGCTCGTAGACCTTCTCGGGGCAGCCTTCTGGTCTGTCCATACGGTAGTCTTTCTCCAGCAGCTTGTACACTTGGGACAAGTCGATGCCAGGGTATGGAGACATTCCATATGTGGCAATTTCCCACAGCAGCACACCGAACGCTGACCATGTAGGTAAAAGACAACGAGCCTGTTTACATTACCTTAAAAATTCCATAACAGAGAGTAATCAGATAATTGTAATAGTCAGATCTGACTATTGACTGACTATTGATCATCAAAAAACTCTGGTTTAGACATTTCAGTCCATTATTGGATTTCTTTTGGAGTATGTACATACATAGTGATGGTAGATTCAAACCTCCTATTGTATTTTGTTCACGTTTAATTACGTAACTTTTGTTTTCTACCATTTTTTATTGTTTTTACACATGTGCAGATGTAAAATAACAAAAGAAATCAGATAAACCTGTGTACATACAAAAAGACATCAAAATAGTGGGGAGAAATCCCAGTGTTTTAATCTGATTTCTCAATCATATTACTGCTATTATCTGATAAAACATATCAGATTTTGTGGTTTACATGATCACTAATAATCTGATAACTCCTGAAATTGGATAATGATCGGCGGATTAGTGTGCTTATAAACAGGCTCAATTGGTACTGAAATTCATATAACAAAAGGCATATCCAAAACCAAAGAATGAGGTGTAAAGTAACCATGGCAAGAATATGTGTGATACTGAGTCTGTATCAAAAGCTCCAGGTGACTCTGTCAGATTCCACTGAGATCGACCTCAAATTCATAAGAATACATAGTGATGCCTTGAAAATGATGGATAACTGCACCCATGGTCAAATGAGGACAGTAAAATTAGCCATTCTAGATCATTTACAAAGGAACGGAGAAAGTGCAATTTTATTAAGTATAGATGCAGAAAAAGCCTTTGACAGTGTGAATTGGACATTTTCATATAAGATTCGAGAAAAATTTTGATTTAATGAGGAATCAGTAAAGTGTATTAGAGTAATCTATCAGGAACCAACAGCAAGGATAAAAATAAATGGTAATGTGACAAAACGATTCAATTTAGAAAGGGGGACGAGACAGGGTTGTTGTTTATCACCAAGCCTTTTTGCATTTTTTGTTGAACCGTTAGCTCAGATGATTAGGCAGGAAAAGGACTTAAAAGGGTGATGATAAGAGGTGATGAACAAAGTAGGATTATTCGTGGATGACATTCTAATCTTTTTAACATAACCTGACAAAAGTTTTCCAAAAACAATTGCAAAACTATTAGAAATTTATGGAAACTACTCAGGATATAAAATCAATGTAGCAAAAACACAGCTTTTATCAATAAATGACTCCCCATCACAGGAGATAAGGGAACATATAAGCTGAAGTGGAATGAGAAATCAATCAAATACTTGGGGGTCAATCTTACAAAAAGAATAGATAAACTATATGATGCAAATTACACAAAAACAAATCTGTTTAGATTTCAACCTGAGATAATAAAAATGACTATTTTACCAAGGCTTTTATATCTTTTTCAATCTCTACTAGTGATTATTCCACAAAAACAATTTATAGAATGGGATAAGTGGATATCAAGGTTTATATGGGAAGGGAAGAAACCCAGGATCAGGTTTAAAACTCTGCAGCTCCCTAAGGATAAAGAGGTATGGCTTTACCAAACTTCAAAAAATATTTGTATGCTGCGCAAATTGAACCTCTGTTATACTGGTGCATGAGTGGATACACGACAAAATGGAAAAGTATAGAAAAAAGCACAAAAAATGAAGAAATACTAAACTTAATAACACACAAAGAATTAATGGGAAGTCTAGATAATCAAATAGATCCAATAATCAAGACCTCAACTGAAGTTTGGAATACAGTGGTGGTGACATCTACCAGTTACCGTGGAAGCACAGTCAGTCAGACAGGTAGTCGCTCAAAGTCTGGACATATTTTCAGGCAGACGAGGTATGTCTGGCAAGGGAGGAGGGGTGAAAACACGAGAAAGCATGAAAAAGGATGCAGGGAACACCGGTGCTGCTATGGGAAGGGAGGGCGACGCCGCCATTATGAGCGAGTTGAAAACCCTCAACAAAAAGCTGGATGGAATGTCCACCAACTTCGAAAAGCAGCTAAATAGTAAAGTTGACAATCTTCGTTCATCCTTGGAGAAGTTGATTACCAAGTCCGGTGAGGCTCTAAAAGCCGAGATCGAGAAGAAAGCCAAGGAAATCCGGGACGAATTCGACATGGAGATTGGTCAGCTGAGAAGCCGGGTAGAAGCCATGGAGGCCAAACTAGGAGGCTCGAGCTCCAAGCCTTGCAACTTCGACCCCGACGAGTCTATCATTGTGTCTGGTCTACCGTATGAAGAGGGGGAGAATGTCCAGGAAAAGGTTAAGGAGCTTCTGGTTGATGGCCTGAATTGCGACATCGTGGAGCGGTGGAGAGAACGAAGCCCAGAGGCCGAGGCCCCCGCGTGGTGAAAGTGCAGTTCCGATCCATCCGGGAGAAGGTTGCGGTGCTCAGGGAGAAGCAGAAGCTGAAAAACCACAATGCTTACGAGAGGGTGTACCTACGATCTGCAAAATCCCATACCAACCGTCTCATAGAACTGAACTTCAGGACAATCCTGCGAGAGATTCCCGGCGGCAGTGAATACTTTATCACCGGTAGTGGGCTAGTAAAGAAGCGAGAGACTCGTGATGCTAGCACCGACAACACTCCGTCATCTCAACCGTGAGAGCGCGACGCCCAGCCGGTACGGGACCAGGGTCGCCTTGCTCACTGGAACGTGAACGGATGGACTTCTTTGAACTGTAAGTTAAGAGAAACTGTGCTGCTACATTTATCCCCTGATATTATATCAGTGAACGAAACTCATCTGAAAGACAACGATGTAATTGAGCTTGAGGGGTACACCTGGTATGGTCACAACAGAATGGTCCACCACAGGGCCCCCAGGGGTTCTGGTGGTGTTGGTATATTTGTAAAGAATGACCTGCTTGATACTTACAATATTGTTGTCTTAGACAAGGATGTGGATGGAATAATAGGCCTACAGTTTGAGAATCGTATTTCAGAATACACGTTTGTTGTGTTTTCTTGTTACCAGCCCCGGAGCAGTCTTCATGGGGACGGGATGCTAATGAATTCCTAGGCCACCTGTTAATTCAGATGTATGCATTGGAGGATGTGGGTAATGTTATCATATGTGGAGATTTGAATAGTCGAACAGGTGGACTAGATGACTGTATTGTAGAAGTGGACGGGATCCCACCACGTGAAATTCTTGACACTACGGTTAACAATCATGGCGCCAGTTTAATTGAATTCTTGAAGGACTCAAAGATGTGTATGTTGAACGGGAGAATTTCTCCGACAAATAACAGCTTTACTTCTGTGTCGCCAAAAGGAAAGGTAGTTGTTGACTACATCATAACGCCCCATGATTGTCTCGATAACTATTTTGAATTTGATGCATTGAGCCCAACTCACCTGGCTGAGGCATGTGGTACTTCCTGTATGAGTTTGAAAGGTGACCGTTGTAGACTACCTGATCACTCCCTGTTACTTGTAGGTTTTAATGTGGACATTCAGACTGAAGAGTCCGTACAAACTGTACCACATTCTAGTGCTAAGGCTCGCGGTAAACGTAGAAAGGTGACAGAAAACTTTCTGCGTTCTGATATAAGCCGCAGAGCATTGGTTAATCTCATAGACCGTATGCAAAAAGTGAATAAGACACAACAGGGCATTGATATGTGGTATGATTCACTTTGTGAGATTATTTACAATGATTTAGATGTAAATGGGAACTGTCAAAATGTAAATATGCCTCAATCTAGAAAGCTGCATTGCCCTGGAAAGCCTTTTTGGAATCCAGAGCTAGATGGGTTATGGGTTGACATGAGGGATGCAGAACGCGAGTATACTAGATGTACAGGAAGTAGAAGGTGTAAAGAAGAACTAAGGAGTGTCTTTAAGAAAAGACAGTGTTAGAGTAATTGTAAATAAGTTACCACATTCATGCTTTATTGTAAAATCACAGTGTTGTCTCCCAGCAGCGGAAAGTTTTTAGTGCTTTTGTCTTGCAGGAAATGAGAGCTACTTGGTTGACCGCATTTTGGGTGAAACCAGAAGGTCACTAAGAGGACGTGTATAGGTCTGGGAGATAAGGCCGGTCCGGACATGTCCAGAAGGAAAACTGACCTTCAAAGGAATTGATGACTCATGCACTGACCACTAACAAATGTGATTAA
>JAPTYQ010000005.1:53613562-53624633 GCA_029814465.1 Ostorhinchus cyanosoma
ATCCATACTTTTATGGACCCAGCTGAGTCCAGGAGCATCGTCCTGATAGAAGAACCAGTCCTCAGAGTTTGGGAACACTGTCAGAGCAGAAGTCCAGTAGTTTTCAAGAGTTATTTTTTAGTAAAATTACTTTTGCTGTACTAATAGCAGTGTTTTTACCTATTGTATGAACATAGTGACAGTGGTTTTTACTTCTCCTTCTTAAATAAGACATGGATCAGATGTTTGTTCAGTAGAATAAGGTGTTTTTGAGTTTAAATTCAACAGACACAGGAATGGAATGGCCTTCATACATGCAAACATGCTCATTTCACTGGAAATCACAGTGGGCTCTGGATTTTTTTCCAGAGCTGCATGTACGCTGCAAAAATCCAAATCTTACTAAGTGTATTTTTCTCATTTCTAGTCTAAATATCTCATCACACTTAAAATAAGACAGAATCCCCTGAAGTGTAATGTTTCAGTCAGATATAAGAACTGATTTATAGACAATAGATCTGGAAAATCTTATTTCAAGAAATCTGACCAAGATAAGTTTCACTTGTTCCATTTGCAGATTTTTTATTTTTTTTTTTGCTTAATTTAAGATTCTGTTGCTTCTTGCTTATTATGCTTATTAACATTTCTTATAATAAGATTTTCCAGATCTATTGTCTACAAATAAGTTCTTAAAATCTCACTGAAAGGTTCCTCTTTGGATGATTCTGTCTTATTTTAAGTGTGATGAGATATTTGGACTAGAAATGAGAAAAACACTCGTGGTAAGATTTGGATTTTTGCAGTCAATAAATGATATGTTTCGTTTCTATCTTTGCTTGGTTCATTAAAGTGTATTTTAAATTGTCAAACAGCAAATGGTGACACAGTTGAAATAAGATCAAATGATGATTTGCTTTTCACCAGTGTTGCTGGATCAAGACTCATTTCTCAGACTTTTGATGTTCAATACTGTGTACAAAAGACCAGAATACATTGAATAGTCAGAAAACTATAGTGTATTTAGGTTTCCAGGGGCTTTAAAAAAAGCCACAGCCCAGAGTTTGTTGTGTTTCTCCCCTCTGGATGCTTCTGCTTTTCATTTATTTCTCATGATTGCATGACAGCCTTGGTGGAGAGATGAAGCGTGACCTTGGAGACAGTGTGGCACCTCATAGCGCTTTGACTGCATCACAGATAACGTCTTTATGGGCTGGATCCTCTCGCATGAGTCTGTGTGTCACGAATTTATGATTTTGAGTAGAAATTCAACATATTTCTTCAGTTATATTCAGTTGTGTTTGTTAAGGCGTCCACATACTGTCATGGAATGGAAGTGGAGGGAACTGTCGGCATGTGTTAAATATACAAATGCACATCTTTTTGTGAAACTGTATCTGCTGTGGAGCTTCTCCTGCCTTTACAGACCCCACTGTATGACCATTTTCTATGTTTCTCATCATCCCCTTACAGTTATATGATATTTAATTATAGTTGTTCTCTTTAGGATCATGAAATCTTGCTTCAGATATACATTCATCACAATGACATGAGATAAGTCAGGGGCAACTTCATGGCTGGAATATCATACATTACAGTCATAATAGTATATATGGCTCACCTTTTTGTAAAACTCGCCCAAATCCATAAGGGAACTCAGCATCAGTTGCCTGAGAATAACATAGCTTAGATCCTCTGGGGCTCCCAGATCTGTAAAGATAAATGAGGAGCAGCCGACCATGCAACTGGTTATTGTAGCAATGGACAAGGAACAGGATACAGCAGTGGAAATACATGTAGCAGTCCCAAGTGACTGGAACATCAAGAAGAATGAATATAAGGGCTGGATGTCTACCAAGGTCTGAGACAGGAAAACAGGCCAGAGGAGTGGGCGTGGCTTCAAGAGCTGCCAGGAACAGTTTGATGGAAATGTAACTATATAAGCTAAGATACGCTAAGGTGTGCGCTAAGAATGCACTGATACTGTATATCACAAATTATTATTTATTTTTCAACTGTTTTTGTTCGGAGCAGGGGTGTCAGACTCGTTTCTTCCAGGAGCTGCATTCAGTCCAGTTGGATCTCAAATGGGGCAGATCAGTAAAGTAACAGCATCAGAACCTTTAAATAATGACAATTTTTTTCTCTATAGAATAAAAACAGATAATTAGGAGAATATTTACAATGTGTTCTTTAACAAAAACAAGTGAATAACCTGAAAAAAAAAGAAATTTACTGGATTACACTCAATGTTACACAAACACGTGGTAACAGGCAGAATATTGGTAAAAATGTGGTGTTTGGAACTAAAATAAGAACAATTTTTTGATTCAATTTGTCATGTGTCCAAGTCATTGTACTTCTTGGTAGTTCTTAAAGGTTCAACTGGACGAGTTTTGCTTCAAAAGAGTTAAACTAGTCCAGTTGAACCTAGAAAAATGGACTATTTATACTATATACAGTACAGGCCAAGAGTTTAGACACACCTTCTCATTCAAAGCATTTCATTTATTTTCATGACTATTTCCATCATAGATTCTCACTGAAGGCCTCAAACTATGAATGAACACATATGGAATTATGGAGTTAAAAAAAGTGTGACAGAACTCAAAACATTAGATTCTTTAAAATAACCACATTTTGCTTGAATTAAAGCTTTGCACATTCTTGTCATTCTCTGGATGAGCTTCATGAGGTCGACACCTGAAGTGTTTTCCAAAAGTCTTGAAGGAGTTTCCAGTGAAGCTGAGCACGTATTGGCCGTCTGCGCTCTAGCTCATGCATTTAACTGAGAAGGTGTGTCCAAACATTTGGCCTGAACTTTACTATTTACAGATTAGTATACTATTATTTTATTTTAGATCATATTGGTCTGTATGTGGAACCTGAACTAAAACTAGGCTTATACTGTTGGAAGCGATGGCTAGGGGTTTATCCCTGAACGCCCCCAATCCTTAACCAGACAGTTATGATGTCATGGCCTGAGGCGTCCCCAGGTCATGACCTTTCATTTGCACTTGATTTGAAGCCAATCAGACAAATAGTTCCAGAGATATGAACAAAAGAGTGTTTAGTGATTTTAAACTTTTGAGCGGAAATGGTAAATCATCCAAAATTCTACCAGTTCTTCCTCTCCGTGATACCCATTGATATGGAAAATATGGAATTTCTAAACCGAATATTTTTCAACTTATCACATTCACATGAAGGATATCCAGCAGCAGCAGCGGCGGCGGTCGGACCAAAAACACAATATCCCTGAAACTCCGTGCAGAGATATTATGAGTTGGACACCCTTGATTGTTAATATCTTCAGTGTCATTTTCACACTTCACAGATCTATTCCATTGGCCAGATTGGACCTTTCGGTGGGCCAGTTTTGGCCCCTGGGCCGCATGTTTGACACCCCTGGTTTAGAGCTTAAAATGAAAAGGTCCACAGACAACAGGACAACCTCAAATAGAACTGTGATGATTTGTGATGTTAGAAATGGATGTTTGTGACAATGATCAGGATGACGACTCTGCTGAAGTAGAGGGTTTGGGGAAAGCCTCTTCAGGGGTCCAGCTTGGTAAACCATCCACCACCTGAAGACAGAAATGTAGGGCAGGTAGGTATTTATAGGCATGTGACAGGAAGTGGAGTGTTCGAGGTGTGTGCGCTGGTGCAGTGGTCAGGACTGTTGGTCCTCAGTTCGATTCCAACACCAGGAACCTGTGTGGAGTTTGCATGAGCTCCTCGTGTCTGCGTGGATTCTCTCCTGGTCCTCTGGCTTCCTCCCACCATCCAAAGACATCCACTAGTCGGTGAAGTGCTTAATCTAAATTGCCCGTCGGTGTAAATGTGAGAGTGACTTGTTGTTCATCTCTATATGTCCAGATCATTATTGAAAATGTGAATCAGTTCTCTCCTAACTTCAAAGTCAGCTTTATTGTCAGTTTTTGCAGTATGAGCCTCACATACAGAAAACTGAAATTACAAGACTCTAAGGCAGTGGTGGGCGACTCCGGTATCCTGCATGTTTTAGAGATTTCCTTCTGCGGAGCTCGATGATGAATATAACCAGGTGTGCCAGAAGACCGGCCCTCGAGGACCCACCCCAGCTCTAAGGCCCCACGGTGTTATATAATTTTAACCTATAAACACTAAACAATGTAACTATGAACATAGAAAATAACAGCAAACAATAAACAGCAGAAGGTTGAGGAGATAATAAATAGACAATGAAGCTACAACAGCAAAGTAAACAGATGACAGAAGTTATTGACTTAAAGTGACATATGCAATAAAGTGTGTGTGTGTGTTGTAATGAAGAGGAGGAGGGGGGCGGGGGGAGTCAGAGTCCAGGGTTGAGGGGTAGAAGGGGGTCAGAGCGGCCTCCTGCCCCCCTGGTGGATGGTCTGCTGGTCCTGTATGGAGACGCCACAGGCTCCTCCTCCTCCTCCTCCTGCAGAATGAAGACACTGTGAGGTGGTGGGTGGGGTCTCTTGCGATGTGGAGGGCTTTTTGGGTGAGGCGGGTGCTGTAAATGTCCTGAAGGGAGGGGAGGGAGGCACCAACAATCTTCTCAGCTGCTCTCACTGTGCAGCGTTCCACACAGTGATGCAGCTGGTCAGGACGCTGTCAATGGCGCCTCTGTAGAAGGTGCACATGACGGGGGCTCTGGCTCTGGCTCTTCTCAACTTGCGAAGGAAGGATAGATGTTGCTGAGTCTTCTTGGCCAGTGATGCAGTGTTGTTTGTCCAGGAGAGGTCCTCTGTGACGTGCACACCCAGGGTCTTGGTGCTGTTCACCGTCTCCACAGCTGCACCGTTGAAGGCAGAACGGCATGCTGGGAATGCGCTCTCCTGAAGTTCACAACAATCTCTTTTGTCTTGAAAAACTTACCTGGATAAAAACAGATTAAAGGTGTCGTCCTGCCTTTGAAATTCAAATAAGATTATTTTCAGTAAATAAAAAGACAGTGATGACACTTTTGGACTTATTTTATTAGTTTTGGGTGTGGCTTATTGTCCCTTTGGAGCCAGAAATGACCATATTTGGATAAAACAGTGCAGCTAAGGGAGGGTTAGTCCTGATTTGGGTTAAACACTAATTTAGTAACACAATAAAGTAGTAGACTTCATCAAATATTTGTGTAACAGAAGGGTTTGATGGTGTTGTTGGTTTCCCCATGTGGCTCAGATTTTCAGTCGTTACAGGGAAAAGAAAGCTGCAGCACAATGATCAATTCATAGCTTCTAATGGCCGACTCTCTCTGAAGAAAACACAGTAACGTCTGTTTGTTTACATCACTGAAGACCCTGAATGGATAGCTGTGCTCCAGCTTTCTTTCTCCTCTCTTTCTTTTTTAAGTGTGCTGTCAGTTTGGAGAAGCAGCTGATTTTGTTGGTTTCTTCTGGAGGATGTGCAGAGAACCCAGTTTGATTTGAGCCAGATTAGTCACCGCCCCTGGATCAGACCGGGTTACCCGCCAGTTCATAAACGTAACTTTTACACCTTCGCTTTTTATTTCATTTGACTGTTGTTCTTTAAAAAGCGTTGGTTGATCCCCGTTACTTTGAAAATGCAATATCTCAGTTTGCCAGAACATCCCAAGATTTGGCACAAAATTCAATTGGATGAACTGAAAAGAGTCTGGGGGTCAAAGGTCAGTGCTGTTGTAACCTCCCAACATGTATTTTTATCCATAACTGCAAGATAGTGAGCAAACAGCATGAGCAGATTATGAGTCAAAGATACTGTTCGCATTTGTCTAAAGTCATGATTGTTGTCGGATGAGAGGAAGAAATGCAGGAAGCACAACAAGGCTATCATCAAATATAACCAGAACAATAATTACAATAATATTAATAATGTATTCTTCAAACTACATGTACTTAATATTTTTGGACTTAGTATCTAAAAAATTTGTATTTGTATGTATAAAACCGATGCTGCAGTTCATACAAGACTCATCATTTTCATTTGCTTAAATGTGTCACATCAAGAGCTCAATTTTGTATAAAGTATAGAGGCTGTAAACTGTAGAGCCAATTTTGACATGTTCTTGGAAATAGCACACACACACACACACACACACACACACACACATATATGTATTTAAAAAGTGGAGCCTTTAAAACAAGCCATTTTTCTCTTTCTTCCTCTCCCTCCACCTTTAATGTTTTATTATGTCTTTGATTAATGTCATGCATGTGCAAATTAAATCAATAAAAACCAAGAAAATAATCAACAATCAAGACAAATAATGTCAAATGGAAGATGAAAGAAAACAAACAATCAAACTGAGGCTCATAAGATCACGCCAACCTCGTCCCTCGGTCCAGATGTAGGTGAGTTCTGTTTCTTAGATATTCATTTTTCCAGCAGCAGGAGGCAGGTCAACATTTCCATGTATCTTCCAAGTGTCAAGTACATCAATTAGAAACCTGAGCTTTGATTGCCAAAAGCATTTTAGCACCAAAAGAAAAAAAAACAAAACCCAAACCATTAACCCTGTGCCATTAGTCAGTAGAGATACTGAGATGCTTTTGGGAAGGTCAGTCCTTTATGGGTGAGTAAAACAGAACAAACCATGAAGATAAACACTCAAACACTGGAAGTTTGAGTGTGATCGCTGGCTGTTATACACGGAGTAGCTTGTTTGTTTCTCTCCTACTCTCTAAACTCTCCCTGTATTAGTCAAGATGCTTTTTAAGGGAAGCTGACAGCAAAATGGATTAAATGGGGTTTGCTGACAGAATACATATCAAATCTGCGGGCATGCAATTGTGGGCTGCGGCATTTGCAAGGCTTATGACTTCTGCTGAGGCTGTGGATCCATCATGCCTTCCCGACTCTCCTCTTCTCCTTGCTATTCAAGATGTGTGGAGGAAGAGAGGAGGAGAAAGAGCTGGAGGAAAAAGGAAAGGAGCTCTTGATCACCTGCTTTGTCTGAAGTGAGTCACCTTGCAAATATATGAATAGCAAATGCAGGAAAAGTAATCTGGTGGCGCGCTGGTACATCCTCCTATTTGCATACCTGCCAGCCCCTGTAGTTAGCTCCTGCATCTCAGGACTTGGCACCTCAAATACGCAACAGTATGCATATATTTTCCTCCTCTTTTTTCTGTCACTGTGTTCTTTTCTTTTTCAGTCTCACCTTCTTTTGTCTCCCTTTCAATCCTGTCCATCTTTCCCCCTCTTTTATATGCTTTTCCCCCTTCTCCACCCCCTGCCTCACTCATCCTTTTCCCTCAGACATCAGGGTGTATTTTCCCCCCCGGCACGATGCATGACAGGGGAGCAGGTGGAACGGAGCAAATGACAAATCTCTCTTTCTCTCTCTGCGTCCCTTCCTCCCTCTCTCCATCTCTCCCACTGTCCTGCCAGAGGCCCTCTTCAGCCTTTCTTCCACCCTCCTTCCAACACCTTCCCATCCTGATCTGACCACATTGATATTCAAATGGACCCAGGCTGCATTCCACCTTCTCTCACTGTGAAGGTCTCGCCAAACCACCAAGGGAGGAAAAGGTGGGGTAACATCCCCACCCCTGATGATTCTTAATCCACAGCATATGAAAGCGGCGGAGCATATGCTGGAGATGCCGCTCGGCAGATCCACTCCGCTGGCCTGTGATTCATAATGAAACAAGATGAAGGTGGTTAACAAAAGAGGATGGCGCTACTTAAATGAGAAAACGCTCCACCCCGAGGCTGTTTTCTGCCCAAAAAAAAAGTCTGCATTTATTTGTGTAGGAGTGCGTCTACCTCTTCGTCTTCTAGCCCCAATCCCCAAAGTGAGACGGCAGGAGAAAGTGCGAATAGACTGTTTGTGTGCCTGTTTCTGTCTGTTGTTGTTGTTATTGACATGGTCCCACATGGCATACGAGTGGAGCCTACGTCTTGCATCTGGCCATGAGCTATCATTATCTTTGCCTTCTTCTCTCTGATGAATCTGCCCCAGCTCCTTGCTGAGGAGCTGGGCTTTATTTAATGGCCTCTTTCAGCCGTGGTTTGCTAGGCGGAAGCCTCTTACAAACCCATTTAAAGAAGGGTCTATGGATTTCATGGCTCCCCGGGCGCTCTCTTCCTCTTTCAATAAGGTGAAGTCCAAGGCTTTATCCATCCGTCAATGGGCCAGGGGAACAGTGGATGCAGCAGTTTTTAATCCCACCGATGCCACTGTCCACTGTATGCTTGGCTGTTCCCTGATAGGAAGACCTTCTTGCGCAGCTCTCACCTGGGGACTTTTTAGTTCCTATGGCAGAGCAGTTTTATTGTCACGAAGATGCAGATAAAGACTCGGAATCATGGACTCAGAAACATGACTGAATGGTGGATAGTGATGAGAGCCGGTGGTATTTTAAGAAGAAGCTTAGACCTATAAATGCAAATGCATAATACATACACTGATGCATGGATTCACTGCTGAGACTTAGAGGAAAAAAGGTTTAGATTTTTTGATTTTTTAATGATAATTTCAGTCTTGTGTATTAAAGTATTGAAAGAATCATGTTGTATCGTTTTTTAAAACAGATAATTTATTTGTCTTTTATCAACTATCCCATGTACTGGACATCAGACCTTGTTTTACACAGAATGCAATGATGTACTGTTATGGTGCTGAGAACATTTTTTTAATTGAATACTTTTGAAAATCCTTTTCATTACATGGACATTAAAATAGATGAAAACAGTTATACAGGGTGTCCACAAAGTAAAACAAAAGGTACAACTAAAGCAGTTGACTTCTGTTAATCAACGTTTTTCATCACATTGTGGATCATGTGTAGTCGCATCATTGGTCCATTTTTCTTCAGCAACATATCAATTAGAGCAAATGTTGACCTTTGACCTTTTGACTGAATATGTGTCTCCACAGCTGGATGACCTTCCATCATTTTCCAGTCGATGGTGCACCTCCACATTGGGTTCTGCACGTTGGTGGGTTCTAAATCTAACATTTTCAGACCAGTGGAAGGGATGGTTCCATTCCCTGGAGACCTGGATCACCAGATATCACTGCCCTGGATTTCTTTCCATGGGGTTACGTTAAAGATATCATGTATTGAACAAACATACCTGAGGTAAAAGCTCACTGATGACATCATTGATGAGTTTTTGATGCAGACAACATGGAACCGAATCCAGTACGGTCTAGATGTGCTTCATACAACTAACGGTCTCATATAGAGGTGGATTCAATGAGGCAAAAAACAAACTTCAACTACAAACGTGTCTATTCATTTACTTTTGTAGTAAATTTGTTCAATTGTAAAGAGATTTTATGGATACCCTCTATTAAGAATACTTATTGCAACTCTGTGGAAATGGAAACAAATTAATTAAAACTCTTCGATCTCAAATTAACATATTGCCTAAACAAACACATATTTGGCTAAGGGTATATGTAGTTATTGGAATATCCTTACTGGTACATCCCATAATAAACATTACAACAAGAATTTTATTTTAGCAGAACACCCAAGAATGTTTGAAAGGTCCAATTTACTAAAAAAAAAAATCAAGTCTTTGCACATTGCTTTCTTTCATATCCACATCAAGTGGATTTCTTTATGTCACATCACAGAGCAGTTTTATTGTTACAAAAATGTAGATAAAGATTCAGATGCATAAACTCCCAAACATGACAAAGGGGTAGAAGGAGGATGAGAGCAGGTAGTGTTTTTCGAAGAATCCTTTAAATGCAAATACATAAGACATACACCAATGCATGGATTCACTCCTATAATACTAGGGCTGTCAAATGTGGAAAACAGGTTTCTTGGTGTATCACAGTTTGTTCTGCGGTGGATGAAGATGATGTTGGGGTGTTTTTAATGCCTGAACGCTTACATTTTGCCTTACAGCTCTGACAAAAGATGAATTTCTGTTTTTAGATGGAACATACAATAAACGTATCTATCTATCTGTCCGTCCGTCCGTCAGGTACATGTCAAATATCATTTAATTTGCTTAAGCCACTGACATCAGGGTTTCTTTTTTTCTCTCCATCATCATTCATTTAAAAAAGGCTTCGTACAACTACATTAATTCAATAATCTTTCTAGGTTAGTGAGTTTTTGTAGTAAAACCTCAGTACTAAAAGTGTTAATTTAATCAGCTGTAACCTGCAGGAGTACGCATAATGTGTTTTCTGACACAATGAAATCATTACAAATGTAAAAAAAATAATAATAATAATTTGAGATTCTCACATTTTTACTACAAAAATGACCCAGATCAGATACAGTGCAGTCGTGGAAAAAATTATTAGACCATCAAAAGTCCTCAAAAACAATTGTTATGCAATCAAGTCCTAACTCCTGTGTGGATCATGTGACTAAAACAGATAGAAAAGAAAACATGGAATGACTAAAAGCACTTTTTTTGTCAGTACAATGACAGAGATACTGATGGAAGAACTGAAGTCATTTTGGTTATTATCAAGAAAACCTGGAAAATGGATGGAAATCAGCTCTGAAATTAAACTCTTTTAATTTATTTTATCATTATATCTGTCATTATATTTGTCCAAACAAATGGACCTTTAGTTGGACCAGGCATTAAAATGAACAAGAGACTGAGGAAAACAAGGGTGGTCTAATAATTTTTTCCCACACCCGTATCAAAGTACCAGTAAGTGGATTTGCTCCTGACACTGAGTTCCTGTAATATTTAGTTAAAATAAAATCTAAATGTTCTAATCATAGGTCCAATGTGTAGTTCAACACTGCAGTTAGCTTGTTAGCAGCTAGCTGGTTGGAATAGTACAGAACTTGTCCGAGAAAGCTCATTATTTGCCTGTTTTCTGTTATTATTTCATTTGTTCATATTTGTAGATTCAGCTACAGGTTTATTAATATTAATATATGGGTCCGATCAAGCAAAAGTCAACATCAATGTGAAAAAGTATAGTTGCACACATCATTTATCAAGTGGGTTCATTTTTTTAGAGGGATGTATTTGAGTTTCATCCCAGACAATAAGACACACACTGCGAAATGATGGCTTCCATGCAAGAACTCCCAGGTGCACCCCCCTGCTGACTCCAAAGCACAAGAAGAGTGGACTCCAGTATGTCAAAAACCATGTGGACAAACCACAAAGG
>JAPTYQ010000005.1:53660225-53676910 GCA_029814465.1 Ostorhinchus cyanosoma
AAAAGAGTCAAATCAGTAATACCAAATGCAATAACAGTGACAGCCTTTTTGCTGTTGTTGTTAATTCTTGACTTTTGTTTCCTAGTTTAAGCTCTTGTATCTAGATTCCATTGATCATTTCCTGTGACCGTCAAGTCTGCTGACAGTCCGTGCACGAATACAACCAGTGTGTCTGAAATGTGTGCAGCAGCCGCTTCACAATTAATGCCCTCAAACATTAACAAAACGGCCCCGAAATGGATGTGACTCAATTTAGCTCTCCCACTGATTTAAGCAATCAGTTGCAGTAATTATTTAAGTGTTTAAATTCTCTGAAAAAAAAATAAAAAATACATGAGAATAAAGCTGCACAATTAATCCAACGGCACAATGTCAACCTGCACAATTATATCATCACAAAAGACAGGAGTTTAAATATCCTGTGTGTGTGTGTGTGTGTGTGTGTGTGTGTGTGTGTGTGTGTGTGTGTGTATTGATATTTTGGATTCAGAAGAGAAAAATAATGTGTAAAACATGCAAATTTTGTAAAGTTAAAGTTTGTTAATTGAAGTTGTTTAATTGTTGAATCCCAGTTCACGTCAAAACACATATTTTTAAAGTGATCAGTAATCTGGGCTTTTTCCTTGTTGAGCAAGCAAATACATTTACAACGGTTAATCTTAATTTTTTTCCACAATAACACTGAGTTTTTCACAGAATAACGCATCCATACATGCCTGTAAAATGTCATATTTCATATCAGTTAATTCGCTGCATGAGGTCACACTTACTCTTTTTGTCTCTCACTACCATTAAATATTTACTGCATCGTAGCATCAGGGATTTCTTGTCAGAAAGTGCTTCCAAAAAGTGCCAAAAAACTGAAAATGTTTAAGGGCTGGGGGAATATTAGTGCTGAGAAACTGAGAAAAGGGAAAGGCGTTGATTTTGGCATTGATGAGCATGTTAGGCTTGTAAAAGCCACTCGATCACAGCCTTTGAATATTTACAGAGACAGTTAGTGTGCCAGCATGCAGAATGTGCTTGTTATGAATGTGTTTGCTTTGCCCATAATGGGGTGCTGCAAACATCTTGTATCTTGTGCCGCTGTTAAATTTATGAGAAGATAATCAGAAGAGGCTTTAAAAGCTGTATTCCTGCACCAGGCTGTGGGGCGCTGGATATTATATTGGAGATGTATGACGTTACAATTATAGTGAAGTCTAACATTTGTTGCCGTTAAGGAGAAAACGGAGCATTTTGGTTTTCGGGCCCATAAATAGTATAATCTAATAAGACTCACTGTTGTTGATGGATATGATATGTGACCATGGGAAACATAAACACGATGCTGATATCAATGCAGGATAGCAGCCTAGCAACAACTATGTGTTAGTTCTGTGAGCTTTAATTCTGTGTTGATCAGTTTCCGGCTGTTCTTGTTGTACTTGCAGTGTTTTTGGAGTGAATTGCACTATATTCATGTAACGCATACTTTCAGATGTGCTGAGCTGAGGCGAACACTCCGGGGCTGCTGACATCAGTGGATGGGAGTAGTCATCTCCATCTCCAGCTTTCTTTCTCCTGTTTGTGCAAAAGGCCAAATTCTCACTGGTCCTGTGACGCAACGTTTTCGGTCCGTCTGCAGAAACAATGAGATCTTTCTCTGCGGTCTTCGCTCGTCTGAATAAACCCAGAGCGGCGCACCGTCCAGTTCAGGAGATCACAGTTTGGACCAGTGTAATGTATACGACGGCAGGCTTTGGACTCATTTCTCTCTTCTTTTAAATAAGTTTCTTGAAATAAAAACGTATTGATCGCTCTCTGATGTTGTCATCTCGTCTTGGAGAAAATCAATTTCCACAGCCCAGGCTACCTGCTATTATTGCAGCGCCATTTTTTCCTTTAAAAAGCAGGCTGTCGTTTTCAATCAATGGGTCATTAATTATTGAAGCTCAGCAGGTTGACAAGATGCACGTCCTGTCGTGTTTGCCAGATGAATTGTCCGTAGCCAGAATGCCGGCCCTATATATTGTGACACGCCCATCCACTGGTCTATTCTCTCCCCCCGACAGCAGGAGATGGTCGCACTAACCAACAGTTAAAGACAAAACCTCTGTACTTCTAATCAGCTTAATGCTGGCTTATTCAAAGGCCCTCTTTCAGACAGAGCAGCTGCTGTGAGCCCGTTTGAGTAGAGGGTGTGACTGCTGGCAGGGCTCACCAATGCAGAGAGACCGGTTGGTGATTAACAAATGTTGGTAGACTTTGGAATCTGGGGAGCCCAGTCTGATGGCTTTGTCCTCTCTGCTTTTCCACTGAAGGTCTTCCAGGTGGCTCGCTTATGCATGCTCTCTTACTGCCTCTCCTATCTCCTCCCACCCTCCCTCTCCAGGCCTGCTCTCTCCTCCACCTCCTCTTTCTCTCTCTCTCTCTTGCCCCTTCTCGTCTTCTCCTCGGGGCTCTGGGCTGCAGAGCTCTGAGATAAAGAAGTTCAGACATGCCTCACATTTTTAGACCCCCTTGTGGAACGTAGTTGGCAGCTTCTACAAAACCTATTTGCTTTAAATTTCTCTCTGGCTTTTCACAGAGTGTTGGTGCATGCCACTTGCTCTGACCTATTCTGTCTTTCTTTGGAGTGGGGATTCTAACGTTTCTCTGAAAATCTCTCGATGTGGGAGATAATGTCCTTGAGAAATGAAAAGACGAGGTAAAGTCAGCCTGGCAAGACTGTGAGATGTTTTCTGCTGGTCTGTGTGGGCAGCCGGTTTGGGTACAGCGCTGTACATCTGGCAGATAGGTTTCTGTCAGCAGTCCTCCAGTGACAGGCTGCCTGCCTGCCTTTGAGGAAGAGGATCAGATCTGTGGGTCCATGTTGTGTGCTGGCTGAACACCTAAGCACACATAGTCAGCTCCTAAAATGGCTGCCCTTGAAGCTCGGCTCAGAGGAGGATCTGAGCAGCTCAGTCACTGCCTGTTAGAGCCCCAGCTGACTCGATGAAAGCAGTTATACAATCTCACCCATTAACTTGGTGTGGTGCAGCGACTGACTGGCTGAAAAGACGCAGCCAATTCTAAGGCAGATGGTGGTTGTGTAGGAGGCTTTTTTTCCCCCCTGCCTGGGCATTCCTCTCCCCTCCTTCTTCAAAAAGGATTCTCTTGATATCCCTGTCAAGGAAGCTGGCATTAGAAGGCAACTTTGTTCAGAACTGCAGTGATCTGCCAAGAGAGCAGGGTGGGGCCCCATGGTGAGGCTGTAACCTAACCCTGAACAACAATGGATCCCCTGGTTGCTCAGGGACATACTGGCAGCTTGGCCTGCTCACATGGAGCTGGTCATTTGTGTGTGGGAGAGACATGGAAATCCCAACTGTCTTTCGCTGGATCTCACTTGAAAAGTTTTGGTTTCAGAATCCACATCAGTGGATTGTTTTTGAGTGATGCTGAAGCAGTGCACGGTGCATTTCTCTATATACTGCATAACAATATCCAGTTCCAGGTTACTTATGGATTGTATGATTTGGCTCCTTTGATTCATTTTATGGTAAAATTCCCAGGAAATGTTAAATGTTCTTGTTGTCATGAGGAACTTCTAAAATATAGATCCTTTTAAACCCAGGCTGCTTATTGGGACAGTGCTTATCTGCAGTTTCTCTAGTGCTAAGAGGATATGAGAACATGTAAACCCCCCCGAACAGGACTCTAGTCCACCATAAGCTAACCCTCCTCCAGAGGCTCATGTCCATTTTTACAATTAGATGGAATTGATAAAGTTGCGTCGGTGGACTGAATTAACATGGACTCTACAACGCGACGTCCTCCTGTTGTGTACAAATGAAACTGCTTCTGTGTCACATGTCAGACTCAGGGTCTGTGCAGTAGAGATGTGGAAACATCATACCTGCCCACCCCCCATCTGATGGATCCTGAACTGGGATTAGTCATGAGGGCTGTGAATCACACTTAGAATTATCTTTGTATTGAATATTTGAGCTTTTATTTAAGATGAAGTCTCATTGAATAACATGGAGGGGGGGGGCATTTATGATGGCTTCACATTTCAGGACATGACACTGACCATCTCTATGTACAGCGTATAAAGTGTGTTCCTCAAAGAGCTCACATTTAATTTTCTCATATTCTCTCTGTTCTTACTTATTACTATTTGATTTGTTCTCATCATTACATAAGAAAACTCTGTGACGTGAGGGGGCAGTTAGTGTAAATACTGCCTTTTCATGCTGAATGATCGTCTGCTCAGCATCTATTCTAGAAAAAATATTCTTAAGGCTGAAGGAAAACAAATGGGTCTATATGACACACCGGGCTTATAATACTTATAGTACTTCTTTGGTGATTTGTTTCAACATTTTTAAGTTAAATATGCAAAATAATATAATTATCAATAAATATATTTTTTTAATTAAATGTTTTAGTCAACGGTTTTAGGTTTATTAATTAGTACACACCCTGTCCCTGTTCTAGCCCATAGATATTTTACTTTCTACAGAGTAAGTCAATAGATCCACACAAAACCGATACAGTGTACACAGCATGTGTGGACACAGTTTGTGGAAATGTTTACATACCACTGGTATATACACAACTTTACATCTTATGTTTCAGGTTGTGTTTCATTTTTTTCCACCTTGAGTCACATATGTTTAAAGAAGAATAAAGGGAACACATGGCACATATCAGTACAACCAAATGTGGCACCTGTACAGCTTATGACCTGGAGGTCAGCTGATAGTGGGTTTTTAAAGGCCAATATAATATTGATAGTTAGGAAAAGGAAAAAGCAGACTGGCAGTTAATCTTCAAATTCCCAACAAGCAGCACTCTGACTAGATGGAATAATTGTTAAACTGAATATTGAAGTCAAATGCCTAAATATAGTCTTGTGAAAGAGAAAGAACAACCTTTGAATTTTGTGTTTTATGTGTCAGTGCACAATAAAGAATCATCTGGTTTTCAACAGGCTTTAGAATTTGGCAAAAAACAATGAATGACGTATTACATCATATCCTTTAGATATCAAAGCCTTGACCAAAATTCAGAAAGTAGTGTGTGGAAAATGAAGTTCATCTGTTGTGTCTTCATAGAAAACAGGAGCCCATCAGTCAATCAGCAAGTGTGAGTACCTCCATAAAAACACAAGTTCTAGAAGTCTGCTGATCTGGAGCTTTCAGTTGTGTTTTAAGACAATGCACAAGAGGAAGAGCAACCAGGAAAAGCCCCTTTACTTTCAAAACGACATGGCAGCACAGCTTAGGTTTGGAAAGCTGCATCTGAACTTCTGAGACAATGTCCTTTGGACAGACAAGACCAAAGAGGAGACGTTTGACAGAACACACAACACCAATGTATGGAGCCAAAATCAGCATAAACACCTCAAACTGTCAAACACGATGGTGGAATGGTGATGATTTACAGTCTTTAAGTCTTCTCTGTATATTCTAGAGTCAAATGTGAGGACATCTGTCCAACAGCTAAAGCTTGGCTGAAATTGGGTCATGCAACAGGACAGTGATCCAAGCACACTAGCAAATCTGCAACGGCGTGACTGAAAAAGAAAAGAATCAAGGTGTTGCAATGACCCAGTCAAAGTCCAGAGCTCCAGCACTTCAACAGCCGTGATGGGACTTTGACAGAGGTGTGCGTAAACAAATACCCACAAACCTCAATGAGTTGAATCAATGTCGTAAAGAATATTGGACTGAAATTCCGATGCATTTATTAATAATAAAGTCAAGACTTAGGACTTCAGGATATTGCTGCTAAAGGTGGTTCTACAAACCACTGAACCATGACATGAACTTTGTTTTTTCACACTTCTTCTGAAGTTTAACTTCATTTTTCTTAAACGAATAATGACGTGATGGACTCTGTAGTGTGTTTTTTACAAGTTAAATTTAATTTAATAATTAACCTGAAGATGATGTTTATTGTCCTGCTAATTCACCTCTTACCTGTGTTGGCAATTGCAAACAGAGAAAAGGACAAATTGGCTCTAATGAAGTTTGGAGACAGTCCGGCTGCTCGTGGCTAAAGCGATGCCTTGATCCGTTTAGCGCTGACTTTACGCAGTGACCTTTTGTTTTCACCTCACCTTTTCTCCCTTTCATGTCAGAAATGTTACGATACTGATGCAGCTTCTGCTTTGAGTGAGGTTAAACTTATGCTGTCTCTGCTCATTGTCACCTAAAAAAACCCACTAGTAAATAGAAAGTCCAGTAATGCAACATGCACCCTATGCATCTTCTATGTAGAGTAATCATTAAAACTAATGAGAGCCACAGGATAAGGTCTGGATACTGTCTATTTGATCTCCTTGGGTTGTGTTCCTTTGCTGATAACTGTGAGGGCTTTTTGAAGTGCACACACATCTACCATATAATTGCTTGTGCTGCTATGCATTTGAGAGCCGTTATTGTCTAATGTTGGGGTTAAACTGTGTCCGGTTTTCTGTACATTGATGAACCTATTGCTGTGTTTAAAAAAAAAAAAAAAAAGTTCTTAAGGCTTGATTTAATATTTCAGCCGGTGACCTTTCATGGTGAACCTCATAACCAGTGTGAGCGTCAAATCCTGACATCAAAGACCATAATCACAATTGATTGGAAAACCATGAAGATGTGAAAAGATGACCAGATCATCAGCTTCCATTTTTTTTCCTCCTTGCCAAGTCTGAACTGTGGAGAAGCCCAAAGACACAAAGCCTTCATCTCTCTGTTGATTCATTCAGTCTTATTTCAGGGCAGTTGATACAATCTGATAGAATAGTCTGCTCTAAATACTGAGCTGTGGAGCTGCTCTCCAGCTGTTGCTTATCCCAAGGTAGTAAAAATGGGACAAATCACCCCGTAATCCCTCCTCGGTCCCTTCATTGTTCTTGAAACAGTGCTATGTTTAAAAAAATGGGACCTTCTTAGTATTCTGAGTAACATAAGCATCTACTGAATTATCTGCTGTGATATTTTTAGTATCGGATAGTTTACTTTAATTTTATATCAAGCAATAATTAATTCAAATGCTTCAAAAGGCATTCATTCATTCCAATAATTACTATATTATTTTAATTAGCCTTGAACCTTTTTACCAGAAGGGGTTAAGTTCTGTTACACCAAATTTAGATTTTTAGTGGCTCCTGTGGTCCAAACAATAAATCTAAATTTATTTGCCCCTAATTTACATTCAAGTAAAGCCAATAAGTTAGGAGTAGAATATTGATCATGCCTTCACTTTGGTCACTGACATGTAACATTAGCTAACAAACATGCTAGATGCCAGTTAGCCTAAAGCCACTTAAAACAAGTATTTCAGGTGCTACTGCACACAGGAAGCTTATTTGTTTGTGTGTGTAAGCTTTCAGACAGGAAAACTGACATGACGAGCTCTGACACAGTGAATATAACGGTGTTCTACTTTGTTAACAGTTTTTTTGGATATCTCATGACAGTGTGTAAGCTAATGCTAATTGCTAGCCAAAAAACTAATACAATTAAATGCTAGTGTTAGGTATTTTCATGACTTTAGCAAAGCAACAATAAGCGATAGCCAGCTACTCCTTCAAATTGACAACATTTTTAATTACTATATTTTAAAGGAGTAATAAGCAAAAAGATTAATACTTAACCCCCTGAGACCCAGGAGAATACAAATTTCTGAATTTTTATGGAAAAAACTGTCTAGATTGAAAACAGTATGACACTGATGGGTTTTTTCAGATATGTTTAAAAAAAATTCTCAGACTTTTTTTTTTTTTAGATAAAGTTGTGGATCTCTTATCCATAAACATGGACAAAAAAACCACAGCCTGGTCTTAGGAGGTTAAAGTAGTGTAATAATAGCGCTGTTTTGGTGGTATACTTTTTAGCCTACACTTTGTAAGTAACTTGGCCAGAACTAAACATGTAGAATATTTTGTCACATCCTGAACATGTGGTGTAAAGAGGTGTGAAGCCAGCAGAAAGCTCTGCTGGAGATGGCTCATTTTGAGCATATAATTATGAACCATCCTATCTTACACTGTTCATTGTCGGTCCTGTTATGTTGAAACGATGTGTCATCTATCCTGCTCTTGATTATTCTTTGTTCACAGTGGGAGTTGTCATTAATAATCATGTTAGATTATCATTAAGCTCATTTTTATGGAAGGAACACTGCTTAAAGGATAAAATTAGACCTGAAGTCCTAAACAGCTCTCTATGGTTTTCCAGACTTCTAAATTCACTCCTGAATTGCCCATTTAAATAGACGACCCATTTAATGTAATGATTATTTTTTTATATATACTTGATGAACATGATTCTTGTTATTTTATTCTGTCCTTTTTTTCCTGATATTTTTCAGCTATAATATCTGTAGATTGTTGCATGTCCTTAAAGTAGTTGATCTTTTTTCTCTTTGCAGGTTTCCCTGATTTTCCAGGGAGTGCTCCCTCTTTTAAACGATGGAGGTATTGCAGTGTGATGGCTGTGACTTCCGTGCCGAGTCATATGACGACTTGAAGACACACATTCAGGAAGTGCACACTGTTTTCCTGCAGCCTGCAGATGCAGATGAGTCTGACTCTGTGAAGGATGATGATGAAGATGATGAGGAAGAGGAGGAATATGAAGAGAAGGATGACAAGGATTATACGCCTCTTAATGCTGGACTGAGTATGTCTGTCATGTTTCTGTTAGATGCTGTAGCTGCTTTGCTCAAGAATAAGAAACACTTTGCAGACATTTCTATTTTTCAAAGTACTCATAGAAGGGTGATATATTTCACATTGAAGCATGTAATTAGCTGTATCTGAGTGGATGTAATTGCAGAAATATAAATATCATGTTCATAATTAGTGGTCATTAATGGATCATCACATGAAATTAACACTGTAGTTAGTCTAATTCTACAGCACAGGTGGCCTTTTCTTCTCTGGTCTATTATATAACAGTATTATATTACTGTCATATGTTGAGATGTGGATAAGAGTTATCATCCATTTACCACAATGAAATGTCCAGATGGGTCAAACCAAATCCTGGTTCTACAAACCCTTACCCTTTCACTTTCGGGGAGGGTGAACAGGCTATTAAGTTAGTTACAATGTCACATGTTTTAATTCTGCACCTTGAAACGTGCTGAGCTGTGATCTCAGGTTTGTGATTTAAATGTGATGAAACACATTAATGCTGTCAATAATATTGATAAAAAGCTATATGTTTATTATTGTTTTGTTTTTTTTAAATGTGTGGATTTCATTGGTGAAAAAAAGTTCAAGACCCCATTTCCATCTTTAAATCAATCGGAGTCTTCTCCCCTTGATGCTGAGCTGGAGAAGTCTTTTTGGGACCATGAGAGGGAAGCAATTTAGCCTCATAAATCCAGAGCCTTGATCTGTTAGTTTGTGTGTCAGTTTTACTCCACAGTCTCAAAATAACACAGGAATAAAATAGTTCTTTTTGTTGTGGAACTGTTCAAGAGCATGTCAGGGCTTCAGATTTTCACAGGAAAGGACTGTATGATAGTAGGAAAAAGCAGCACAAAATGTTCTAGTTATCTTGTACACTTCCCTCCCTTTAGTCTCACACCTTACAAGTCTCACAACTTTTATTTCAGTGTGATTTTTTTTATTATTATTATTATTATTCTTGCTCCTGTTTTTACCAGAAACAACAAAAATTAAATAATAGCAAAATGTTTCACACACTTTCTGTTTTTTTCCTTTCAGGCCCAAACTCTTCTGACTGTACCAACCAAACATCGCAGAAGCAGACAACTGAAACCATGCTGCCGTTTTATCAGTGCAAGTTCTGTGTCCGTTATTTCAGATCCAAGTCATTCTTAAGAAACCACACCAAAAAGGTGCATAATGTTGTAGAGGAAGATTCAGACGCGAGCATCTCCTCAGAGACGGCCAAGCAGCCCAGCTACGCTGTTATAATGCACAATGATCATTCAAAAGTGTACTCTTGTCAGTATTGCACATACAAGTCTCCACGCAAAGCAAGGATGATAAAACACCAAATCATGTATCATAACAAGGTTCCCATGGAAGGCACGGGAGACACTTCGGAATATACTGAGACAGGCGAGGAATCCGACGTAGCCAGTGGACCCGCCATGAAGGGTACATTTGCCTGCGAATGGTGTGATTATCAGACCGACCAGAAGGACAGCTGGACTAATCACGTGGTGAAGGAACACAGCGACAAGGTCAAGATCATTTCCTGCATTACAGACCTGGAAGGGGAGGCGAGTGCGAGCTCACCAAAGCAAGACTGTCCTCTCCCTTCCTCTAACAGCCCTACAAGATCAAACCTAAGCTTCTCTGAGGAGTCAGTTGAACAGACATCAGAAAAGATGCCGGAGAAGTCAGTTTCTGACATTTCATCTTTTCCGTATGCACAGATGAGTGCAGTAACACCCAACAGCACAGGCACCTCCATTTTGTCAAAAAGATTTGCTTCATCTGACAGCCCCAAGAACATTATAGAAATGGATACCAGCATACTCAATGATGAAGACTCCAGGAGCAGCTTAGAGGGTGATGATGAAGATTTGGGTGATATAGATGATCCTAGTTACACTGGGACCCTATCAGCCGACGCAAAGCAGCTTTTGTCTGATGAGGATAATAAATTACTGGAGACTAAAGGCATACCATTCAGAAAGTACATGAACCGATTTCAGTGCCCCTTCTGCTCTTTCCTCACCATGCACAGACGGAGCATTTCCCGCCACATCGAGAATATTCACCTTTCTGGCAAAACCACAGTGTATAAATGTGACGAATGCCCTTTTATTTGTACTAGCCCTCTAAAATTAGGTACGCACAAACAAAGCCACAACCCCACAGACCTGGAAACCATGGACCTAACAGGAGACAGTCCCGAACCTCAGAGTGATGCGACGGAGTCAGTCAACGGGGGAAATGTAAGTTCCAAAGTCAATGGGAAGAAGTTAACCAGCGCACTGAATGACCAGCAGAATCCACATCGCTGCACACTCTGCAGCTTCTCTACCACAACTCTAAAAGGCCTAAGGGTTCACCAGCAGCATAAGCATTCATACTGTGATGACACAGATCCTACTGTCTTTGAAAGTCCATTGACTGACCAGACGGACTCTGAGATGGACCCGTCTCCATTGTTGCTACAAAAAACCCAAACCTCAATTTTAGGACTTGCAACCAAAAAGCCCTTAGCAACAGGGAAAAGAGCCAGAAAGTCCATTAATGACCTGCCTTTGGATTTGTCCTCAGTTAAGAAAAGAACTAGAATTGATGAAATTGCCAGCAATCTTCAAAGTAAGATAAGCCAAAGCCAACAGGACATGATCATAAATTTGGACGACATGGATGATGAAGATACAGGAGAAAATCACAGAGGTGCCGACACAGAAGGCAGAAACCATGACGGTAAAATTGCCGTCTTTTCTTATAATACACAGCAGCTTCATGCAAGAAGTTTAGCAATTACTCATGACGGTGGCAGAATAGGGAAGAGAAAAAGCAACCCCAAGTCCAAACCTAGAAGCATTCCTATATCACTGACTCTCTCGGATGATAGTGAAAACATATCTGTTGACCCCAGTGACAGCAGCGCACTTCAAGATAACAATGAATATTCAGAGGAAGCTGGAACTACTCGTTTCTACTGCAAACACTGTGATTACCACAACAAATCAGCTCGTAGCGTCAGCACCCATTACCAGAGAATGCACCCCTACATCAAATTTAGCTTTAAATACATCCTGGACCCGGAGGACCAAAGTGCGGTTTTCCGATGCTTAGAGTGCTACATTGAATATACAAATTATAATGACCTACATCAACACTATATGGATCACCACCCCGAAGCAAGTAATGTGCTCAACTTCAACCAGCCCAATCTGATATACATGTGCCGTTTCTGTTCATACACAAGTCCTAATGTCCGTAGTCTAATGCCTCATTACCAAAGAATGCATCCGACAGTAAAAATAAATAATGCTATGATTTTCTCCAGCTATGTTGTGGAGCAGTCCCACAAGTCAGGTGAATCGCAGACACTGCGGGAAATATTAAACTCCGGCCCCAAGAATTTCAGCACATCCACCCCGAGGTCCACCTCCAGCCCAGTACTGAAAAGCGTTTCCAAGACCCCCGAAACCAGTGCTGAGGCCGACCCTCTAAAAGAAGCTATCGGTGGCAATGTTGTCATCTATGATTGTGACATATGCTCTTTTGCTAGCCCCAATATGCACTCTGTCTTGGTTCACTACCAGAAGAAACACCCGGAGCAAAAGGCATCTTATTTCCGTATACAGAAAACCATGAAGGTCGTCTCAGTGGATCAGTCGCACCCTGCTGCCAACTCTTCATTTAGTCTGAGCATGGCTTCTCCAAAACCATCGAGTGCCGCAGGGTATGGGTCTGATGAAGAAATGTACTACTGTAAACACTGCGTGTACAGCAACAGATCTGTTGTTGGTGTGTTAGTCCATTATCAAAAGAGACATCCAGAAGTAAAAGTGACTGCAAAATATATCAAATATGGCCCTCCAACTCCAGGACTGATGAAATTAATGGATGAATTGCAAATCGCCACACCTAAACAGTTTTTGAAGCAGCTTCAAAATAATGGTCATGATGGATCCAACCACTCCAGTCCAAAACTATTAAGTGGTGAGAAAGGAGAGGACGAACTGTTCTTTTGTCAGCACTGTGAGTATGGCAACCGCACTGTAAAAGGGGTACTTATTCATTACCAGAAGAAGCATCGGGACACTAAGGCCAATGCAGACCTCGTACGTCGTCACACTGCGGTTGTTCGTAGTCAGCGAGAGCGTGCGCAGATGGTTCAGTCAAGCAGTGTTTCTTCTGCTGTAGTCCCTGCACCTCCAGACCCTGAAACTAGTACAACACTGCGATCCCTCAAGTGCAGACACTGTTCCTATACATCCCCTTATGTCTACGCCCTTAAGAAGCATCTGAAGAAAGAGCACCCCACTGTGAAGGCCACAGCGATGACCATCTTACATTGGGCTTATCAAGATGGCATTCTGGAGGCTGGCTACCACTGTGAGTGGTGCATTTACTCCCATGCTGAACCTCAAGGCCTGCTGCTCCACTACCAAAGACGTCATCCTGAGCACAATGTTGATTACACTTACATGGCTAGCAAACTATGGGCTGGTCCAGAGACTACCCAACAAGGGGCCAGCTCAGAAACTAAACATTACAAATGCAAAGACTGTGCCTTCGAGGCGTGTTCCATATGGGACATCACTAGTCACTATCAAGCAGTCCACCCTTGGGCCATCAAAGGAGATGAATCTGTACTTTTGGATATCATCAAAGGGAATGAGTCAGCTGAAACCTTTTCCCAGTTGCTCACCAAAGAACCCACATCTTTCAATTGCCAGTCTGTTGAAGATGATGGAGCATTGGTCATTGCTACCCCTCCTCCAGAAAACACCCCCCATCCTGTCCACCCACGTCTTTCCATCTCTAACAACCCATATCAATGTACTGTATGTCTCTCTGAGTACAACAGTCTCCATGGCCTCCTGACTCACTATGGAAAGAAGCACCCAGGCATGAAGGTAAAAGCAGCAGATTTTGCACAGGAGGCTGACATTAACCCCAGTTCCGTGTATAAATGTCGACACTGTCCATATGTCAACTCTCGTATCCATGGGGTCCTAACTCACTACCAGAAGAGGCACCCACTTGTGAAAGTGACTGCGGAAGACTTTGCAGATGATATCGAGCAAATCAGTGACTTAAATGAAGGCGATGACAAGTGCAAAACCCAGAGGCAGGGCTATGGAGCATACAGATGCAAAATGTGCCCCTACACACACGGAACATTGGAGAAATTGAAAATCCACTATGAAAAATACCACAATCAGTCAGCATCTGATATGTTCACTCCCTCTTTGACAAATTTCGCCACCGCAAAAGATACCGAACCAGTAGCTGAGTGCAGTGCTAGTAATATTTCAAGTGCAACAAAAGTCCAGGACGTCAGTGAACTGGACTTTGGTCTCTCCCAGTTACCCATGAATAAGACTGAGAAACATGCTGTGTTCAAGTGTCAGCTCTGCAAATACTTTTGCTCCACGAGGAAAGGCATTGCTCGCCACTACCGTATCAAGCATAACAATGTCCGTGCTCAGCCTGAGGGTAAAAACAATGTCTTCAAATGTGCATTGTGTTCATACACAAACCCCATACGCAAAGGCTTGGCTGCACACTATCAGAAGCGCCATGATATTGATGCCTATTACACCCATTGTCTGGCTGCTTCCAAGACTTTGAGCGACAAGCCTAACAAGGTGATTGCACCCTTGCCATCAGAAGGGGAAAATACAGAAATGAGTGAAGACTTGCGTTTGGCTGTGGAGAGACGGAAATGCTCTCTGTGTGCCTTCCAGGCCTTTAGCAGAAAGAGCATTGTCTCACACTACATTAAACGCCACCCCGGTGTCTTCCCTAAGAAGCAGCATGCTAGCAAGCTTGGCCGCTATTTTACTGTTATCTATGCCAAAGAACCTGAGAAAATGGTGGATAGTGGCCTGGCAGAAGATGAAAAAGAAGGGCTGGAGGTTCCACTTGAACATGAGCAGGAGAGGGAGGATGAATGGCTTCCGTTCAAGTGTTTAAAATGCTTCCGATTGTCCTTCAGCACAGGTGAGCTGCTCTCTATGCACTACAACGACCACCACAACATTGACTTGAAGCGGGACTTTGGGGTGTCGCCTGCTCCTGGGGATGAAGACTGCGAACTCTATCAGTGTTCCCACTGTGAGCTAAAGTTTTTAAGTCTCCCGGCTTTGGCACGGCATCTAATGAACCACAATGAGGAGTTTCAGAAAAGGGCCATGAGGCAGGAGAGGAGGAGGCAGCTTCTAAGCAAACAGAAATCTTCTGAAATACCTGACACTAAAGCTGAGAAGGTGAGTGAATACAAGAAATTCCTGCTTATTTACTCACTACAATAAAGAAATAATTAAGAGAAGATTAAATATAGCGTACAACGTAAGACACTCTAAAGTACAAAAAATGCTTCTAGTGCAGTTTTCCCATAAACACTTTTTTTTCTCTCTTTTTCCTGTTTGGCGTGCTATATACACCTGTGTACTCTCAAATAATATTAATAACACTGCATGTCCAGATCTTGTGTGTAGGATGTAATTGTGAATAAGCAGATTTGTTTACAATTAGGCTATTTTTTTCCTTTCTTTGATTTTATTATCTTATTTTCTCTTTTTCTTTCCTTTTTTTCTTTCAGTTTTATTTTACCTTTTTTGTTCCTTAAGTACTTTACTATTTTTTTTTATTATTATTATCATCATCAAGTATGTCATGTAGGACCAGGGCTGGGAGGGTGAGGGGGTGGAAAGAATGGGACATCCTTAATGCCTCTGAAATTGAATATTCAAATGTTCGATGTAACTTAAATCTGCACCCAAACAATGATAAATAGATATGTAAAAAAAAAAAAAAAAAGTGCATGAAACAGATTTTTTGTTCTGTCTTTTTTGAACAGGAAGGACCTGTCATCAAAACTCCCATTGGTTTTAGGTGTAACTTTTGTGTGGAGGTGCACTCCACCCTTCGAGCCATCTGCAACCACCTTAGGAAGCATGTGCAGTACGGGGAAGTCAAAGAGGGACACGTCAAGGTATCTGGTCTTAGACGTTTCCTCACATTCTTTATTCTTGCTGATATTACGGTTATTGTGCTCTTTCTGTATTATCATATTTGTATTTTAAAGTACTTTGCTCCGCCCCCAGTGTCTAATACAGTCCTCCTAGTTCTGCAGTGGTCTGTTTTACTGGACCAGGGTTCTGTTTCCCATTTAGTTTGTTACTGATGAAGGCTTCTGCTTAGACAGTCTGTCAGCTTCTCCCCAGAGAAAACAAGTAATGCTGTCCCATTGCACTGGAGGAGGGAGGAGTGGAGGGTAGAGTGTTGAGCTATAACTTTTAGAGTAACCGTTCAAACATTAGTATTCCACTGAGGCCGCAAGTGAGGAGAACAGGCCTAAGGATCCAACGTCTTACCCAAACCAAAGCCTGGTTTGTCCATCACAAAGTCTTGAATATTTAGGAGATGGTTTGGACCCCTGATGAAGGAGCTGAAATCAAACCATTTAGCTTTTACATTTATGGAAATCAGTAGACTTACTTATATTAATTTTCAGTTGTTATTAAAGCGTTTCCCATCCAAATGACATGCTAGTTCGCCAACCACGCAGTAGTCCTTAACTGCATTCACAGCTTACAACACACTGACCATCAACATGTACGTCATCTCCACCAGAAGGAAAATATTGCACGTTTTACACATCAAAAAGGGTGAAAATAAATGCTGCTTTTTATATCATTGTGAATATAGTTTCAGTTGTGCATCTGCACTAGTTTCTCATGCAGTTAGATGAAGAACAGGCTGACAGTGCAGTAAGGGCAGACAGGATGGCAAGGTTAGGCCTGTGGATGCCACATCTTATTTATGGCTTCATGAAGTGCAGGGTCAGATCCTTCCCCAGAAAGAATGAGCTTCCTCGAGGCAATAAAAAAGTCATGGTGATTGTCTGTCTACTTGTGATGACTGCAGAAACCAGCCTGCACTCCAGCAGAAGTAGAAGTAGATGAGGAAGTTTTGTTTTGGAGTCATTTTTATATGTGTACTGAATGTTCATGTTCAAATAAACTGAACTGCAAAA